>JAJHSJ010001569.1:0-32617 GCA_021015155.1 Magnolia officinalis
ATTGTTTTTTCGAGTCTCAAGCAACTGATCAAAATTCATAACAACCAGACGCTGAGGATCGTCGAATCACTGCAATATTTCTCTGCTATGGCCTCACCTATGTGGCGCCTGATAGATCACGGTCCTGATCATGATTCACCTAGACAGTTGGAGTGTGGTGGGGTTTATGAATACCTTGATGAAGTGTAGAATGGGCCATTAGGAGGATTACAAGAATAGGTACACAGAGAAAAGTTCATAGAACAGAACGAGCTATAAATGAAACAGAAAATGACATTTCATGCCGGATCCTCTGTTTGCATGAGCAGTGTTCCCAGCTTTTTGCAATGTGACTGGCTACATCATTACAGATTGCATTTAAACACGCAGTGTTAACAGACAATGTGGACCAATCACAATGCATGAAAGCAGGAATCCCTACTTGATCCGGATTCAATTTCATGAGTTTGGATTTTGGGATATAACCACAATAAAGCTTAGGCCTTGGATTCAAACCCCTAGATTTGAAATTCTCCTTGTGTTTGGCACCCTCAATTCAAAATCCCCTTTGAATATTCAAAAGTAGGTATGCATAGTATATTTTATAGGGTTTTGAATTTAATTACTAAATCAACTTTATATATTTAATTAGTGTGAGTGTGTAATATTTGACACAATGTTTTTAATAAGCCCAATGAAATATATACTTTTCCTGAAAATGATGAAATTCTTAGTCTTGGACAGGCCACAAGCACAAGATCACATCTGAGTAACTAGCCAATGATTTTTTAACTATTAATTAACATGGACAATGATTGGATGGCGCAGATCATCATATTAAAGTAATTATAACGATGCAACTGATACTATGATTGTTTCAAGATATCATCAGGTGGGCCATGTGCCCAATAAATTAATAGACTAGTGACATATATGTTATACATGCAACTCTTGTAGAATTTTAAATCAAATTCAAGCTTTCACCTTTGATTTCAAACCTCTTATTTAAGGGGGATTTCAAACACCAATTACTTTATGATGCCAAATCGTATCATTTGAAATTCCCTTAAACCCTCCCAAATCCATGGTGCCAAACGACCGATTAATTCTCTATGGTGGCTCTTTATATAGGGTCAGATCCTTTACAAATGTTTGTAGAAATTTGTGGGGCCCACTGTGGTTTGCATACAAAATCTAATCCGTCCAAAAAGATCTCTCCATCGCGAAAGTGTCAATCATGGAAAAATAATGCTGATTCAATCATAACATGGCCATCACTTGATTTTTGATGCTTCAGGGTGGAAAGTATCTTGGGTAATTCATCAAAGCACCAAAGCTAAGATCTTTCCAAAACGGTTTCACAGTATAAATAAACTAACGACAACCACTCAATTTGAGATGCAATATGAGCTGTTCCATAACAACTCTTTCATGATTTGATCTTACGGTCAAGATTCTATCAAATATTTTTCAACATAACTTTTTGAAGTTTGACTCTCTGGACCGATAGTGACTTCAATTCTTATTTATTTCTTCGTGACGATGTGACCCACTTAAAGATTGTATAAATTTTTGAAATATTTTTATCATAATTAATAATGAAAATATCTTAACGATCATGAACAGCAGATTGTAGGAAACTTACAGTGACATCTGGCCCAATCAAATCCCGCCACATTTCAGTAGCATTGAGTTACATGGTGATGTTGGGGTCACCACCAATTTGAGTCCAGATGGCATGCAGTCAAAATAGTGGACCCCACAAGGACAGCTGAATAACATTTACAGGCATGGGAACAAATTCCACGCATGCCAGTGACTTTTACAGGCATGTTGATGACCTTTACGCGCAAGCATATGAAGCTGGATCCACTACAATGCTATGTAAGTTACAAGGTGATGTGTGGGACCCACCATCATGTGTTCATGACATCCAGAGGCATGCATTAAAAATTGAGATGTGGATTAGTGGATCAGGAAAACTACTAAGCTCAGTGGATTTGTGACTGTAGGCCCACCATGATGTATGTGTTTTATATCCACTCCATTCATCTGCTCTACCAGCTTATTTTATATTACATACAGGCACAAAAATGAAGCAGATCCAAATCTCAGGCAGACCACTCCATAAGAAAGAGTGGTGATTGGACGCCCACCTTTCAAAACTCCTGGGAGCTATAGACTCGGTCAGCTAACGTAGTTGACCAAGCCGATCCAAGCTCCCCAACCTGGTCAGGTGGCAACTAAGGCCAGACTCCCCAGCCAAAGTAATTTTGGTTCACTGGTACATCAGGCAGGGGAAATGGATTGCCTGTTGTCTTAAGCTATGTGGGGCCCACAGAGATGCCCATGACAAATCCAATCCGTCCATCAGTTTGAAAGACCACAATAGAGCAGGAGTCTAAAAATATGGCAGATCCAAAACTCATGTGATCCATATCACACGAAACAGTGGGAATTGAACGTCCACTGTTGGAAACTTCGTGGGGGCCGCCGAAGTTTTGTATAAGGATGATATTTGTATCTATAGTTTAAATTAGTGGTATTAACCCTATGAACGGTTTGGATGGTATATAAACATCATGATCAGCTCCAGGAAGGCTTCAACGGTGGACGTTTCCCTTCCTACTGTCTCATTTGATGTGGCCCACTTGAGTATTGGATCTTCCTGATTTTTGGATTCATGTGCTATTGTGGTCTTGCAAAACTGATGACCGAGTGGATTTGTCATTGGGCGTCTCAGTGGGGCCCACACAGCTTCCAACAACAGTGGGACAGGAAATCCGCGTACTCAGCGATTAGGTGAGACCCCGGATCCACCGAGGTGGGTGGGACCGCTGACTGTGGGGCTCACAGTGATGTATGTGCCTTAAATCCACACCGTCCAACCATTTTGAAATCTCATTTTAGGGCATGATTCAAAAAATGTAGCAGCTGTAAATCTCATATGGACCATAGTACAAGAAATAATGGTGATCGACCATTAAAAACTGCTTGTGGGCCACGAATGCTTTGGATCGATATGATATTTGTTTAGTTTCTTTATCCAGGTGTTTGTGACATTATCAATAGGTTGGATGGCAAATAAGCATTTTGGTAGAATCCATGAAGTTTTTAATAGTGAGGATTCAATCACCTCTTTCATGTGGTGTGGTCCACTTAAATGAGATTTCCAGGTTCTTAATAATGTAATAATTGGATGATTTAGTTATTACATTATTACATTATTAACACATGCGTTGTAAATTTTAAAGTATAATTGTTACTATGAGTAGGGAATTGACTCTCTCATCTTTACAAATGTTGCATGTGAATTAGAGGTGGATGATTTGGACAGCAACCATTACGTGGAAGATATGTTTGAATAAATAAAAAGAATATCACTACCATTTATTTTTATTTATTTTTCCGTTACTTTAAAACATTGTAATAAGTTTTCATTAAGAGGGTATTAGAAAATTAATTGAATTCTTTTTATTCTAATGGAATAATAAATATAATTGATTTTAATCTAGTGAATGATTATCTTGGTGAATGAATATGATCTAAAAAAATTAAGATACGATTTTTAAACATCTAATTATTACATTATTAACACTCGTAATTTTACAGTACTTGGTGTAGTCCACCTAAAATAAGATTTCAAAATGTTGGACGGTGTAGATTTAAGGAACATACATTAATGTGAGCCCTAAAGTCAAGGGACGTCCCACCCTGGTAGGTGGATCCGGGGTCTCACCTAATCCTCTCCTTCTTTTCAAATGTTTGTAGAAAAGTTTTATTCCACAGCTCTGCATGCATGCGGTCTCCATTTTGGTTTGCATAAGGAATCGATTCCGTCCAAAAAGGTCTCCCATCAAGAAAGTGTCAAGCTAATAAAATAATGCCTGTCCAAACGTCAGGTGGGCCACCATGTGAATTTAAATATTTTAGGATGATGACCATTGTTTTGTTTTATATAATGTGTCCCATGTAATGATTATATAAACCTGATTTTGGGGGAATCTCATCATCATGGTGGGAATCTCTTGATCTACATATTGGATGGCATGCACTCAACGGTGGACCCCACAACAACGGTTGAAAATATTTACACGTATGTGAACAAATTCCACAGCATGTTAGTGACTTTTACACGCTGGTTGATGACCTTTACACACAAGCAAGAGGCCGGATCCAATGCACCGCTTTGTTTGGTTACAATGCGATCTGTGGAGCCCACCACCACACATCCAGTCTGTCCAACAAATACACCCACTGTTAAAATGCTTCTGATCAGATGGTTAAGATTGTCAGATTGGTGTGAAGTTTGCATGGTAGACCTTGAGTGAGCGATGAAGGTAATGAACAGTCTAGATCAATCGATTGGATTGTCTAATTGTCCCGATGCAACTAGGAGCACTATAACTTGCAGTGCTCCTCGAGTACCGGAGAATTTCACTGAGGTTTGCTGAGCCCCCACGTGATATGTGGGGCCCAATGTTATGTATGCATGAAATCCAATCCGTGTATCATGTGCATACCTTTGTGTTTTCCCAAAAGGCCCAAATTCAGGCCGATCCAAAACTTCTGACGGCCACACCATGTAAATCTCTATAAAACCGCATGGTATGGCCCACCTGAGTTTTGGAATGGGATGAATTTTTGTACGTCCATTCATCCTGGTGGGGCTCACCTTCTGAATAGTTTGGATGGACTGTCCATTTATGGACGGGTTGGTTGCCATGCATCAGTTTCACTTGTTATATTGATTTTCATCTGGACCATCCATTTATAAGTGACCGTCCACGTGGATAGGACGGTGGATAGGACTGTCCATTGTTGCCAAGACCCTGTAAGATTGTCCTTTGTGGATCACGTCCAACAAACCATAGCTCTTTACAAACGCTCCATCCCATGTATGGATGTATAGATGGAGAGAGTGGGGCCCAAAATCCTCCCATCTGTTGGGTCCTACAATGAATGGCCCAATTTAGATTGGGGGTCCATTGGAATGATGGGATGGTCCAATCGCTTTAATTTTTTTGGGTGGGCCATCCTCAGTAGGGCCCACAGGAGAATTGAAAGTGCCACTGAGAAAGACTGATAGTGAGGCGGCCCTGCTGGCTCGTCTGCTTCTAAGACAGGGTTGGGCCTATCCCAACATGGCTTATCGATGGGCTGGGCCATATGACCCGACTCAGTAGTAGGGCTGAAAGTCCGGCGGGTTAGGTAGGGTTGGTGCTCAAGTACCCTAGCCCAACCCAAGGTTCCTATATCTTAACCCTAACCCAACGCAACCAACCTCATGTTGGGAATTCTTAACCCAAGTCCAACCCAAGGGGGCTCAGTCGAGTGGACACATGCTAATATTTTCATTATTACATTAGCCTACCATATTTCAATACATGGCTTATTTTTTGTACCTATAATTTTATTAATTATATATTTATTTTTCTAAACAAACAAGTCAAATATAGGACAACTATTCCTTTAAAAGTCGTGTTGGGTAGCACTTTGGGAGAGAGAAATCCGGCATATTTTGTTAAGCTTTAGTCATTGGAAATGATGTCGCCCAATGACCTGATGCACCAGGAACTTTCTGTGCCTTCAACACATATATATAGATTGAGTTCGGGTTGGGTTGGACAACCTGAGACCTCAACCCGAGCCTAACCCAAGTTTTATCGGGTTTGTGTTTGTATAGCCCAAGCAGAGTTGGGCATCCGACCGAGTCGGATTGGATTCAGTCCAACTCGACTTGGTTCGAAATTTGCAGGGTGTGGACCCGAACTCGATCCGATCCGGTACCGGATCCGGGTCATCGGACTCGAACAGATCCGAACTCTGCTGACTTAGAACCGATCCGAGTCCGACCCAGTCAGGAAACCTGAGTCAGATTGGATTGGGCAAGGTTCGGATCGTTCATTTTTCATCGGTATGAGAATCATTATTCTCATTGTTTCCTATGGTGTGATGTACTTAAATATAGTATCAACCGTTAAAATGATATGGAAAAACGATGGATGGTTGTGGATAAACCAAAAAATTCAAGACGGCCCCACACAAGCTCACAACTCACACGTCTCATAGCTTCATGAAGAAGCTTCAGTCTCATAGCTTCCTGAAGAAGCTTCAAGTACAATGACATGAATAGGGTATACTAACAAAGCTAACAAAGAAACAAAAAAATAAAATAAAAAACATACTGCTTAGCTGACACCAGCTATAGCAGCTCTAGGTACGTGTCATGCGAAGACGAGCACCGATGCTCCTCAAGCTACGAGTTGTACGAATAGGTGGGCCGCGGATTAGGCTACTGAAGTGACATCATCAAGTTCCGTGGGCCCCACTATGATGTATGTGTTGTATCCACACCGTCCATCCATTTTGAGATATCATTTTAGAATATGAACCAAGAATGAAGCAGATAAAAATTTGTAGTGGACCCCACCACAAAAAACAGTGGGAGAGTGATTCCCACCGTTGAAACTATCCTACGGCCACCATAATGTTTATTTGAAATCCAACCTGTTCAAAAGTTAAAAAGGACATGAAAGAAGGGAAAACACAAACATCAGGTTGATCTAAACTCTCGTGGCTTTTAGAAGTTTTTAATGGTGGGCGTCACTGCCCCACTGTTTTTCTTTGCTGGGGTCCACTGGAGCTTTGGATTTAACTCATTCTTTGGATTGCCCTAAAATGATCTCTCCAAGTGGATGGATGGTGTGGATACAAAACATACATCATGGTGGGGCCCACGAAACTTAGTGACGTCACTTTAATAGCGACTCTCGCTACTAACCTGCCAGTAGCTAATTCGCGCCCGGTTCAAGTCATCGATTAGACCTAAATAGACTATCCAATTACCAAATACTACTCATCAGATGCCCATAAATAACACTCCGATCAAAATGGACGGTCCAGATCGTTGATTAAACTAACGATAAAACCCTAATGCCGATTCCAAGAGCTTTGAATAACGGATAGAAAGTTGGAGGAAAGCGCAAGAGATTTCTGAGTATTTTTAAAATCAAAAAAGGGAAAAAAAATAGATATGAGAAATTATGATAACAACCTTGGGGATAACCCTGTAGGAGATGTATGTTTGGACGGGCTTTGTAATGACCCTAAAAGGCTTCTCTGCTGGAAAAAAAAAACAAAACAAAACAAAAAAAAAAAAAAAAAAAAAAAAAAACAAAGAGATTTCCATTTCAGTCTCTCGATTCTACCATACAGATACGAATGCAGGAGGAGATATGGATGGCAGTATTGTAAGTACCGTGGTAGTAATTCACATCACAGCGTGGATATCTGTCTAAAAAGATCTAGTGCTCATCCGTCGTTCGGGTTGGATTAGGATAAGAAAAGAGGGAAAATGGATAGTCGGTAAGAAAAACAGACGGTTAGGAAAGTTAGGGTAAAAAAAATAAAATATATTTTTATACTACCCGCCCGCCGTTCGATCCGGGTCTGTTCAGGTCGGGTCGGTCCGGACAGAGGTCTATCCGGACCCGACCCGAAAAAGAACGGATCTAGAAATCCCAACCCGATCAAGCCCGATCTTGGCCGTCGGTTCTATTCAGAATGGGCCGGATCGGGTCGGATTGGTTCGGATCCGCCAGATCGGGTCACAAATGCACAGCTCTAAGCGCAAGCCTAAGATTGAACCCGATACATCCTGCCAGAGCTAGAGCTGGGCAATCCTGACCCAATCCGGTGGATCCGACCCGATCCGATCCGACGGTCTGGATCAGTGCGGATCGGGTAGGGCAGTCCAGATCCGAAAGATTTTCAGGTTGAGTTCGGATCTATACCTACTCGGACCGATCCAACCCGATCCGGCCCCATCATGAGGTATGTGTTTCATCCATTTTACATATCATTTTAGGGCTTCATATAAAAAAATGATAGTGATATAAATCTCAGGTGGACCACACCACGGGAAAACAATAATGATTGGATATCCACCATTATAATCCTCCTAAGGTCCACTGTACTGTTTTTTTTTGACATCTAATCTGTTGATTAGGTCATAAGGACCCAGACGAAAGGAAACAATAAATATCAGCTTGATCAAAAACTTTTATGGCCTCCAAAATGCTTGTAATGGTCAACGTTCATTCAACACTGTTTCCTACAATGTGGTCCACTTGAGATTTCTATATACCCTCTTTTTTTTAATAACATAAAATGATCTATAAAAATAGATGGAGGGCATAGATGAAACACATACATCATGGTGGGGCCCACAGAGCACCAACCACAGGCCATTGGCTAGTGGCAGGGGAGTAGGCGAGTAGCCCATCCGTTTCCAAACGCCTCGAGCTCCTGACGCTCCTCGAGCTCCGAGTTGTACGAACGGTTTCAAAGGAGATCAAAGTTATATGGGCCCCACAATGATGTATTTATTATATCTAAATCGTTCATATATTTTTAGAGATCATTATAGGACATTATCCAAAAATTAATAATTCATTCAAAGATCATCTCGACCCACACACAAATAGTAGTAGAGAATGATTTTCACCGTTTAAACAATTCGTGTGGTCCACTTGATAGTTAGATCTGTCTTATTTTTCGTCTAAAGCCTTAATACGGCTCACCAAAAGGATGGACGGTTTGGATATAACACATGCCCCATGATTAGATAAAAGCGTATTGAGTAAGTACGCAATCCGTCACGTGATTTCTTGCCGTGCACGTCAACGTCCGGTAAAAACGTGAATATGGTGGATGGAAAGCTCTTTCAGAGTCATGTGGGGCCCACCTTGATGTATATGTTTTATCTAAGCCGCTCATACATTTTGACATATTATTTTAGGCCTTAGAGAGAAAAAAAAATGGCATATATTAAAGGTGAAGTGGACCACATTACTTGAATCATTTGGATTAAATTTATACGATCCGAATCGTACCTAACTCGATCCGACTCGGTTTCTCTGACCGAGTCGGACACGATTCGGGACAGGCGAATCATATATCGGATCGGTTGGAGGCAGGTAACCCAAACTCGGTTCCAGATTGGATCGAGTTCGGGTCAAACCATTGGCATTTCAGATCGGATCGAGTTGAACCCAATCCGACCTGAATAAGACCCGAATGAACAACGGCTTGTGGGCACATGCAATTCTAGAGAGGTGTGGAAGTATTAGGGGCCTCTCGTGCCTCTCCACGTAGTGATCCATACCATTCATCTAGTATATGCTACCTTAGATGGGCCATGCCATGCATAAAGAACCCAAATCCAAAGGGATCATTGCCGTTCAGTAGGCCCATCCAACCAGATAGACGGTCTGGATCATCAGGTACAGATGAAGAGAAGATGCTTACCTTCCTCAAGAGCGAGCAAACCCGATAACATGAGCCCAAGAATGAGATAGGGCAAGAGATTCCTAGGCCCCATCATACTTGTGGTTTGGTAATAGGCATATGACAGGATGATGGACGTGTATAAATACTTAGTCCCACACGCACCTTTGCACGCCGTTCATGTCACCAAGCTAGCAAATGCGTAGGTATTCTGGTCAGCGGATGAGGTGGGCCCCACCTTGAAGATTACCACACGAAATGATGAGGTTGGTCTAAACATCAGGTGGAGCCACGACCATACGAAAAGAAGCTTGCCAACGGTCCAGATTAAATATACGAACGCGGGATACAATACATTCGAGTGTATTGGTACAGCACACATCAAGATGTTGCCCTGTGGATCTATGTTCGTATTTCAATGATCCAAACCGTTCATATTAAACGATGGGCCTCACCTTGTCTGGAGATGACCGTGAAATCGAAACGCTCGGGAGATTTCGATCCTATGATCATTTGACTTGTTTCCTGTCAATATGGACGTTCTCCTTGAACTTTCATTACTTAAAGGGTTGAAACATCTCCGTATGAAATCATTTTTTGGGTATTCCAATCCACGGTGAGGCCCATCATATAAACATTTTGGGTCAATGAAGAAGATCCATTACCTCAATCCAACGGCTAAAGTGCCGACATATCCTATTTCTATACATCTGGGATGTATTCTTACAAGTCTCTTTTCCCTGTAGGTATCTTTCATGGTGGGGCAAGTTCGTTTGGTGTGAATGTGTGCAAGGAGGGAGCGCGTGTGGGGCTAGCAAATCTCTTCATGAGTATTCACATACATCTCAATGAGTACATGGTTACCGTCCATTGAGCCCATACAGCCAACGTGTCACTTGTACATGACATCTGACCCGATTAAAATATAGGCCCCACATTGAAGATCATTGACTATAGAATTCAGGTCGATCTATAAAATATGTGGGCCACTATATAGAAAAACGTAGATGGCCAAATGGATACAAGATTAATGCACGAAAGTGGATTTACTAAATGTCTACGTGTGGCCCACCTGAGGAATGGATTTTCTCCATTTTTCCGTTCAATGGTAATTAGTATGGTCCCTTCATTTTGAAAGGCTCAGATTTCATTTACAAGGTATGCACCCAATGGCCAGTAACCTTGCGGTGCATTGAGTCTACCTATGACACTTGATATGCTGCCACTCAGAAATTGAACTCTTCCCATATATTAACTCAAGTTTAAACCGACTAAACTATGAAACCCACTGTCGTTAAATCACAGCCCTAAAATAAGATTGTGTGAAGAATCCTAGCCACTGATTGGTGGATTATTGTTTGTTGAAATAGAACCATTGGATATTTTTCAATTTTAACCGTCAAATAAATGTCCACCTATCTGATAGTCAAATAATCAAATGAATGTAATGTTTGTTCACATTACATCTAAATTGGGAAGCATAATTTCGACTGTTTCATTTGATTTCATTGTATGCCACACATGCAATTTCTAAATAATTTTAAAGTGCCTGTGTATCATCCATCTGCTAGAGTATCAAAGTTCAACTGTCATAACTAATCTAAACCGTCACATTCAATTGAAATAATAATAATAATATTATTAATAAAATAAAAATAAAAAATCATTCCTATGCCTACCTTAACCTAATCTTGGAAAAAGAGAGAGATAAAATAAAATAAAAAAGCAATCATAGTCAGAAAGCATGTGACAAACATTGCCTTGGATTTAAAAAGGGATAGCTCTAGTGGTACCGGCCAGATGTGGGGCCCATCAGTGACGTGTTCATTGAACCCAACACGTCCATCAGATTGGTCGCCTCAAATAGCCCCAAGCAACAAAATCAGCCCGATCCGGGGTGGGCCATAGCACATGCATTGAACCTGTTGAGAGGGAACGGCCACAGATGATTAGAGTGGGAGGCCTATCTTGTATATAGAATCCAATCCGTTCATGCCATTCATTCAGGCCTGATGAAGGGTCGAGCTAAAAATTAGGTTGTTTTACTGTTTTACGACTCAAGTTTTGGATTAGATTGTGCATCCAGTCTTTAGGGGTTTTTTTAGGTAGCGCATTGATGAATAAGTTGGATGGTGTGAATAGATTACGTGGACTTACATTCATCAATACCTCCCCAAATTAGGTTGTGTTGTACCTTTTTAGACATCAGTCAATAAAGGGTCAAGCTAAAAATTAGGTTTTGTTGTGCCTTATTTCTAACTAACGGTTTTTGGGAAAAGTCAATAGGAAAGTGACGTGTCATTACACAATATATGAGAGGTGATGAAAAGATTTTATGAGAAAATAAAAACAGTCACACTTAGGAGTTGATTCGAAACCTTAGTGTTGAAACAAGGTTGTCTTCACTCAATCTACCACTTGAGCTATGGATCAGTGTGTGCTCATACACTAGACTTGAGTTCTTTCGTAAGAAGTATTTTTGTAGTTATTCTCAGTGATTAGTTGTAAGTTTTTCTTTTTGTTTCATTGCACTAGAATATCAAAAAATCATTTCTTGTGAAAGGTAAGGCATAACTCATCTTTGGAGGAAGAACTCTACTGTCCAAGTATCTCTTAATCATCACAAATATTCTGCAAGTAGCTAAGTAGGCAACCGATCTCTTTAAATTTGATTATATACTGACAAGTTTGACGTATCTACATACTTTGGCGCTTTGGGTCAAAGTTGATCGGTTTGAATCGAACTATTATATCGATTATGGCACACCTGCATACACCGCACATGATAGAAATCAAACCGAGTGCCTGTAGGTTATTTTACTATTTTACGACTCACATACGCCGGTGTGAAATCTAAGGTGGGTCTTCTCTCTCAGTTTGTTCTCCTGGCCGTATCCTACTTCAATTTTGGATTGGGTTGAGGATTGGGTCTTTGGGGATTCTTAGGTGGCACATTAATGAATAGGTTGGATGGTGTGACTCTACATTCAATCAATACCTTTGCAGGTAGGTAAGGTTGTACCAAAGGTAGGTAAGTTTGTACCGGTACCAGTACCGTTTTAAAACTCTTGTAATGAAAAGATAGCCACCAATGAAGATTTCAGATTCGATAATTATATATATATAATCCTGAGTTGGGTCATTCACCCAATGGATCCTGACATCATTAAATTCCTCATGATGTATAAAATTGCTAGAGAAATATGAGGCAGAGCTGCTGAGATATATTCCCATAGCGATGATATGATGTATGCTTACGCAAACTCAAGACAGGATGAAACAGTGTTGAATTTTAATATGACTCTGTAAGGTAATGATAAAAGGAACTTGATCTGCTTTTCATGGATATGCAAGTGGCCTGAAAAGGTGTGAATATTTGAATTTCTTTAGTGATCTTTGTGAAGAAATTTATATACATCTTCTTCTTAACGGCCAGTTTGGGAGCATGGAAATGAAATACTTTTTTTGTGTTTGGCACCTTAAATTGAGAATCAACTTTAATCCAAAAGTAGTTATTCATAGTATATTTACAGGGGTTTGAATCTAATTACTAAATCAACTTTAATATCTCTAATTAGTGAACTTATGTAATTTTTGACACAATGGTTGTAATAAGCCCGTTGAAATATATACTTTGCCAAAAAATGATGAAATTCTAAGTCTCGGATGGGCCACAAGCACATGATCACGTTCGAGTGACTAACTAACGATTTTTAACCGTTGATTTACATGGACAATGTTTGGACGGTGCTGATCATCGTATTAAAGTAATTATAATGATGCAATTGATAATCTAATTATTTTAGGATATCATTAGTGGGCCATGTGTCCAATAGATTAATAGTCTAGTGATACACATGTTACACATGCAACTATGGGAATGATTTTAGATACAATCCAAGGTCTCACCTTGGATTTCAAATACCCTGATTGAGGGGATTTGAAACCCCCAATTATTCTATGGTGCCAAACAACCTAGGGGATTTGAAATACCCTCAAATCCCCCCAAATCCATGGTGCCAAACAACCCCTTAGTGATCTTTGTGAAGAAATCTATATACATCTTCGTCCTAACTTTTTACTACTGAAATCGTCTCGACC
Organism: Magnolia officinalis; assembly: GCA_021015155.1. Lineage (NCBI taxonomy): Eukaryota > Viridiplantae > Streptophyta > Magnoliopsida > Magnoliales > Magnoliaceae > Magnolia > Magnolia officinalis. The sequence continues at coordinate 13,372 of JAJHSJ010001569.1, forward strand.
ATTTTAACCTAAGTGTCTTCCAGGCATGGGCTTTTGCCATTTTTCGTGAGATCATTTCATGCTTATCAAATGGCATCTGCTTCCTTGTTATTTTGTTTATAAGGAGTTAGTGCCATACATTATTTTCACTTTTCATTTGTCATTGAAAATATAATTGGTTTATATGTTTACTAAAGTAGTGTATATAGCTCAACTTATTAATATTGTTTTCAAGCTATCTATATCATAATTTGAGGATGAATTATTGTGATATATGAGTATACATTTTTTAAAAAAAATTATAGGACTACTATACTTTTTTATAATTTATAAACATAGTAGATTGAAAGGGCAAAAATCTTTAACCCTAGTTATTCTCCCTACATTCACAATGTATTATCCGCAAAAAGAAAAAGAAAGTTGCCCTAATTTCAACGGTGTACGACACATCCTTTCTTTTTTTTTTCGTTTCCATGGCCTACTCATATTTTAAATATGCTTTATTTATTTTTACTAATGTCCTTATATTATCCAATCGCAATAGATATACAGAGCGGATGCAAGCCTCCCTCATATGTGCATATGCTTTTAAAAAAAAAAAAATGGAGACGTAAAGCGGGCTTTTAGAATGGAAGAATAGATAAACAGCTAAGATCGACCCAAACACACCATTCTTTTTCCTACATGGGTAAATAGTCAAAATGTTGCAGTAACTATATTTTTTAATAACCTATATTTTAAATTTTTAAAATGTTGCAGTAACTATATTTTAAAATTTTAAAATAAATAATTAATAATAGCATTTACTTTTTAATTTTTGCAATAATTTTTTACTAACCGAGCTAGAAAAACCTTATCTGAAAATCTGCTTAAGACTTCAGGTGGAGAAACGGCCTTAAGTAATTTGTGGTCACAATGGTCAAAAGGAATTATTAGGTAGGTAGAATCCACTCCGTTCATTAGGCAAGAGCTATTATTTGGATATTACCTACATAAGATATATGCCTCATTAAAACTTATATGGGCCACACCAATCTAAACAATATAAAATTGCTCCCAAAACCACTAAGTTCATTCGGTATAGCCTGCTTAGGTTTTATATAAGGCTGATTTTTATATCTTCTCTTTATCCTAGTGAGTCATGCTTGATTAACGGGTTTGATGAAAGATACAAATCATGGTGGCCACACACACAATCCTATAGTTGGCATCCTATCCACATTGTTCCATAAGGTGTGGCCCATCTGAGATGTGGATCTGAGTTTTGGTCTCAAGCCTAACATCGAGGATGAAACCTAATAGACGGTGTGGATTTCACTCATACAGCATCGTTGAAGGGCGAACGAAGTGGGGATTGGACCTACAACTAGCTTAGTATTGGCCCATGGGCTTCAGTAGTTAGTGAATATGCACACGTAGTTAGTGATCCAGACCATCCACATTATGGCCTCCCTATGGATGGACACAACGAAAGAAATGTGACGGCTTGGATAGGCTGGCCCATTGAATTTTGGGCTTCAATCATAAATGATCATACATATTTTTTAACCGTCCATTTCGTTACCACTCATCTGATATTCAAGACCGTTGGACGTGGTTGTTATGTTGAGTCCCACCGTGTATGGAGGGTGCCACTGCAAATCTCCCTGATCGAAAGATCACAGCCGCTAATATTAAGTACTCTTTCAGTGGAATGTTGACGGTTTATGTATTTCTCTTGATCACAAACTTCTATATATGGGCCTAGATCAAAGGGTTAAGATTAGCAACCTAGCTAGTGTGGGTACATGTCGTACGAAGACGAGTTGTACGAACGGTTTAAAGGAGATCAAAGTTACATGGGCCTCACAATGATGTATTTATCATATCTACTACAACGTTCCATTCATCCATTTGGCGAGATCATTTTAGATCTTGATCCCAAAAGTAAGTAATTTACATGCTCAAGTGGAACACACCACAAATAGCAGCGGGGACAATGATTCTCACCGTTAAAACTATAGGTGTTGTGCTTTTACGATATTACATGATTTCCCATGGTACTAACGTCGTATAGTAAAGTAGGTATGTATTGCATGTGTTGTTTCTATCCAGGAGCTAGCTCGCTAGACTCGACTCGAAAAAGCTCGATTCGACTTGGTTTGAAGTTGAGTTCGAGCTAAGTCGAGCTGATTTTTTGACCTCGAAATGAGTTGGAGTTGGTCCCAGCTCGACTCGACTCGAATCGAACGAGTTCGGTGACTCGGGTACTTTGATATTGATGTTGCTCACCATGTGTTTGTTGAAATGACTCAAAGAAGTGTGGCTGGTGGCAAGGAAGGTATGTATATAAAACCAACACCCTTTTTTTCTTGATTTTTATGTTGCTTAGAAGGTGTTTGATAAAATACGTATAAAACCACTACTGCTGTTTTACATACATTGAGATTTTGAAGGTGCAGTCTGTGTGTTTGGGAAAATGCTACACATGCGAACTCGACTCGAACTGCCCAAGCTGCTTATCGAATCGAGCTGAGTTGGCCAATCAGGCTCAAGGACCGAGCCGAGCCAAGTTCGAGCTGGGGTCAGCTAGTGGCCGAGCCAAGTTGAGCCGAGGCTAGCTCGAGTCAGTTCCGTTCCACTCGGTGTACACCCCTAATTATTGCACACGTATGGTACATCTGGTTGTATTGCTTTATATTTACAAAATAGTACGGTATCTTACAGGTACACCATCAATCACCCACTCTTTGGACTATGATATTTTAGTACCATTGAAAAAGTTCATCCAATGTACTATATCAATGATAAAATAAAATAATATCTAGAAAAGTGAGAAATATCCATTAAAAATTACAACTTGGTCACAAATCAAAATTCTACTTAATCAAATTCAATGATCATGTCCACGAATAAAGTGGGTTGTCTACTATATATTACAGACCAAATGTTCATGAAATGTTAAATCAATGACTTAGTCAATTTATGCTTTTAACATAATGCACATGGTTTGCATGTGACTGCGTGCGTCCCTAAGGAATAGTCCCCCTTCAAAAAAGGCGGGATACCCCGTTGTCATATAAATTTTATGCTCTTATTAAACACATTAACCTTTGTACCTAGCATAGAGAATTCTGGAAAAGACTCTAGTAGTGTTATTTAGAATCTTTTAGAGTAATCTCGTATAATTTTATAAGGAGAGTAGCTGAAAAAAAAAAAAAGGTATTATCGACCGTTGGATGAAGTGGTTAGAAGGTTTTTATGCCTATATAAAAGGAACCATCATCGTTTACATGGATGTTATTGAATATAAATAGATGCTTTAGCGTCACTCTCATTCGTCTCTCTTGCATTGTAATGGAATGGTATTTGGTAGGAAACACTTGCATTTGGTAGGAAACACTTGTATTTTGTAAGTAGTGTAGTGGCATTTGGTGGGAAACACTTTGTATTTGTAAATAGGGAATGAGTTGACTCATCCATGTGGGGACTATAAATAAAAGTGTTGTGTAATTAATCTTTGCTCGAGAGGCGGCATGTGGACAATAACATACATCCCCAAACCCACACAATTACTAAGAGAAATGCTAGATCCACTCCCTCACATGCATGAGTTGATGCATGGTAGAAAATCAATACATATCACCCATAAACAGTGTAGTTACGTGAGCCTGAAACCGTTATGAACCATGCAAATAGTATTAGTGTTGAACGATATGGTACACCTAAGCCAAACGTAGATTGCATGCGACAGGGGCATGCACTCCATCCATTCATGACATGGACCCAATATAAAAGTGTCGTGTGGGAGTTTTGAAGGTGCGACTAGTTTACACTCATTTTTTTTTAAACCAGTAAGTGGTCCAATAAAAAGCCACGCGTGTCATCACTACAAGCTTAACAATGTGAAAATCATACTCGCACTTGAAGATATCTTTTATTGTTTTTCCTTATGTGATACCTCTTCTTCCATAAATGTGGTGGTACAAAATTGTACATATGACTTTAAAGAAATGAAGTGATGAATGACACATAACCCTAATTTGTATGGTTTGGGGTAATGTAGAATTGAACTGAATTGTAGAACCGAACCTTCGAACCAAACCATCCCAAGTAATAAATATTTTTTTCAAAACAAATAATCTCTTGATTCTCTTCATGCCACCCCTGCTACCCCTATTCCATTATCATCTCTCTCTCTCTCTCTCTCTCTCTCTCTCTCTCTCTCTCTCTCTCTCTCTCTCTCTGGATTATAAAAAGCCCAGAATCGAAGACCCGATCCGGAACCCAACCATTTTTTACGGTCCGGGTCCAGTTTGGTTTTAGGGTGCAAACGGTCTGGTTCTGATTTAGATTTTCCTGGAACCGTTAGGAATGGTTCGATTCTGATTTCACCCCAGAACCGAACCAACCCGTGTGCACCCCTATATGGAACAAGTCATATAGAGAAGGTTGTTTTGGAACTAACTAGCTCTAGGGATAGGATTACCAAGAGACCTCATATTTTACCTATTATCTTCGGCTTTGATGCTTCAAGTCTTCGACTCTTCATTTTTTAATATTTTTATATAGAGGCTAAACCGACTCAAAACACTCTAACTCATGTCATTAACAAAACCAAGGCATCAAAAGCTTTACCCTTGGAAACAAGGCTCTGGTGTGATAAAATAGCTATTCATCAAGTATTGTAGGTCAGGTTAATCATCAGGTGGGTTTGCATTTATATTAAAATGACAAAAAAGATTACAGTCCACTCTTTTAATCATGCGAATGTCGCCCATTGGATCATCATATCTGCCTCGTTCTTGAGACATAGTGTCTGTGCAATGCGAATTGCCTTATAAGTAGCTCGGATGTCCAACACTATGCCTCCTCGAGTAGGAAGCAAGTGCACTCTAGCACGTGCACTTAACTTTGCTCAAAAGACACGTGCAGAAGGCCAGAAAGGGGAATGCATTACACCACATGAGTGGGATTTCACCACCTATGGATACCCGAACCCTTGACCAGGTGTTGAAACTCCTTAGAGTCTACCACCGGAGCAAGAGTAAGGACCCGGATTAAACTCATTTTAAAACCTTTTTTTTTCTGTTCTTTTTCTTTTTATTCAACTGTATTGAACCCACCATTTTCATTATCCTTTGAGTGTGTGTGTCCATTAAGGCCTATCTTGGATAGACCCAGCGCAACCAGTTCAAAATCCATACAGAAACTCCAGTCACACCCCAACTTGTAAATTGAAATGAAACTTGTAGTGGTTTTCTGATAATGTTTCCACATGCATGCGTCTAACTTAGCAGTCGAGTCAGTGTATCCCACCGTATTACAATCGTGTGGTATATATAGATTTTGGTAAGGATTAAAAATAATCTTAAAGACCCATAGTTCATATAATCCATGATCTCTACTTCATAATTATTGTCAATTAAAATGAGAAAAATCATTTTTAAGTGGCAAGTCGAGCTTAAGCTTTATCCTAATTAATTGAGGTTGGTTGTATGAATCATGTTTTGCCATTTCACTCTATCAAGGACTATATCATTTGTTTAACCATAGGTCATCAATTCTTTTCTCAATACCTCTAGTGATGTCCTTTTGGGCGATCTCGGTAACCTTTTAGTGCCTTCAACTTAAACCAACTTACTCTTAATCAATATAGTTTTTTGTTTATGGATCCTTACTCTTGTTACGGTGGTAGACTCTCAGGAGTTTCAACACCCGGTCAAGGGTTCGAGTATCCATAGGTGGTGAAATCCCACTGCAGCGTGAGTGTGTGGGGGTTTGTGTGCGTGTGTAAAAAATATATAGTTTTTTGTCTCTATTGCACTGGTCAAAACTATCCAGGTTTGTTGCCTCATCTTATGATGTACTAGGGGTATAACAAGTGCAACTTATTTGGAGAAAAAATAGAGATAAAAAGGAAAGAGCCACGAGCAACATGGAGAGATGAGTGCAAAGGCCTCTTACGGTGGGCTACCCATCCCACCTTTTCTGATGTTATGGCCCATTGATGCTTTAGACCTACCTTGCCTTTGGACTGAAGTCCTAACATAAGCCAGCATAAGAGATGTACAACATCCATGTCACACTATCACTAAGATAGGTCCTACAGAGCTTTTGTTGCATAATACTCTTCCTACGACCATATTTGCATGTAGGCTACACATAAAGAAAGAGAAGTAGAAGTGGACTACTTGTATAATGAATTTGAAAGATAAAAATACTCTTGGGTTAGAGGGCTAACCAGAGCCTAAAATACTGGTTAGAGATTTTTCTTTTAGATTGACTGAATAGTTCTGAATCAAGAACCCTAATTAGGGATTTTCGTTATTTGGGGAATTTCATTTTTTTTTTTTTTTAAAAAATAAATCATGATTGAAATCCCTACTTAAAAGTACAATTTCTAAACTAACTCAATGTTTCACATGGGATGCAAATATCTTCCCCATTCACTTAGAATAAATTCCTTTCAATGAGATTGAAAATATTTCTTGTTTTAGGAGAGTATCTCATCGATACACACATCTCATATATATGGATGCATACATCATATTGATTGTTATTTGCTTTGCAATTTTCAAGTCATTTTCTCAACATGGAGAGTCAAGCATTTTCTCAACCATGTCGAAGGTTAGAGTTTAATATTGAAATAAATATCAAAGATTAAAGCTACATTGATGTTCGCATGATCAAATACAAGTTATATTCAGAATCGACAATACCATCTATCTTATAACCCTAAATTGCATTCTTAGATGGATATGAAGTCTTCATGTTCTCAATACCACCCATAGACTCTATATTCTTATAAACATGCTTCATTAATGATCTTCAGTATTAAAAATTGGATTTGAATATATGTTAATATTCATTTATATACACCCTGTTCCTCAAATATTTCTTACTTTAGCTCAGGTAACATAGAATCCAAAAGATGAATGGTTTATATCATCACTTAAATGCAATCCAATGGTTAAAACCAGCTATCACACACATTTTTTTTTAGAGGGCCACTGAATCCTAAGAAAACCCCTCTCCAAAAATTCTCTCCCTCTTTCCTCTCCTCTCCACAGGCATTGCATGTGCCTAAGACATGATGTTTTGGCACCCAACATATGGAATCTAAGAGCATGGGCTGTTCTTACAGCTTCCTACTTGACTTTAATGAGAAGGCCTCGACTCCAACCGGTCGGGTCGAACAACAAGTTGTGCCCCATGCAGCGGATATCTTTCAACATTTTCATGTGCATGCAACATCCGATCTGTCTAATAAGTTGGGCCCACTGCGAGGTTCTCAGTATGCAAAAATCAACCCCATCCACTTATTGAGTGGACCACACTTGTATTTTGCTATTTATCAATGGATAAACAGTTTTCTATGGTATAGCCCACCTGATGAGTAGGTGTGGCTGATTTTTGCCGGTGATCCTAATGACTGGGCCAACCAATCAAAAAGGTCTGGACGATCCAAAACTCATGCGGGCCACCCGACGAACTAAAACTCATGCGCCCCAGTGGACAGTGATGTAATTAAAGTTGTACACAACTCGAATCATGTCAACCTTGGCACAACTTAGCTCGGCTCGGCTCGACCAGCAACTAACCCATCTTGAACATGGCTCGGCTTGGTCGTTGAGCTAGATTAGCCAACTTGGCTTGATTTGGTTAGCAGCTCGAGCCAATTTGAGTTGAGTTTAAGCCTATGCAACATTTTCTCAAATGCATAGAATGCACTTTTAATTACTTACAAAATGTAAAACAATAACAATATTTTTATAAGTATTTCATCAAACACTCAACCAGTAGCATAAAAAACAAGATACGAGGCAGTCCTGTAATATGAAGTGTGTTTTTTTATAGTGATTTGTTTTGTATTCATTCCTTCCTTGCCATCAGCCGATTCTGCAGATAATGTATGCACCCGAAACAACACTTCATTGAGTCATTTTATCAAACACTTGGCAAGCAACATCAAGATAAAAATAATTGAGTCACTGGGCCGAAATGAGTTAAGGTTCGAGCTAAGTCAAGTCAAGCTTAGGCAGGCTCAAACTCAACTTGGAATTTTTTTTCTAGCTCCAAAAACCATCTCAACTCGGTCTCAATCCAATTTCGAGCCAAGGCAAGTTGAGTTGACCGAGCTAACTTGACTCATGTACAACTCTATTTATATGCCATGCAAACCGTTTACAAGTTTATTACCAGGTATAATAATAGGTAGGCTACAAATATTGTTAGGTTCCAAAAGCCCCCATGAAGTGTCCAATGATAAGCATTCAATCCCCACTATTCGTGTGGTGTGGTTCATCAGAGTTTTAGATATGCCTAGCTTTGGACTAATGTCTCATTGTAGGCTTGAGAAACTGATGGAGGGTGTGGATATGTCAAAATATAGCCGTGGGACCAAATAGCCTATGATAATTGGAAGATTGATTAGTAATTTAGCATGTTATAGCAAATTCTCTAAGACATACCATGCTATATATATATATATATATATATATATATATATATATATATATATATATATATCCTATCTTTTTTCGGCTTATTTGATGGCATGTAGAGCTATACACGAGCAGAGTATACTCGGTTACTCGTTCGACTCGACTCGGAATTACTCGACTCGACTCGACTCGTCGTGAGTTTGAGCCGAGCACGAGCACGAGCACGTTTTGTATACTCGTTTTGATTTCGAGTAGAGTAAGAGTTAGGCAATACTCGACTCGTATGCTCGACTCGGTACTCGACTCGTACTCAAGTGTATATATATCCACCTCAAAAAAAAAAAGAGAAAACCCTACGCCCCCTTTTTCCCATCGTTTTCACAGCGCAGCCCGCCCGTTCAAAAAAACCCAAATACCTTCCCTCCCAGCGCCCGTTCAAAAATACTCTCTCCCTCTCTCTCCTCTCATTCCTGTGTGAGGCTGTGACCCTGCCCGGTGCTGTCCGCCGTCCGGCTCGTCCCTCTTTTCCCTCTCACTCTCTCCCTCTCTCTCACTCCCCTGTCCGGCGGAGCTAGTGCCTGCCGCTCGTCCCTGCCTGCCCGGTGCCCCTGTCCAGTGGTAGTCTCTCTCTCGTTCGGTCGTTCCGACGTTCCCCTTAAAAAAAAAAAAAAAAAAAACAAAAAAAAAAAAAACCCAACCCACACGGCCACACACGCGACCGTTCGGCGTCCCTGCCCTGCCCGTCGCCTTCTCCCTTACCCTTCTTCTTCCCTCTCTCTCTCTCAAGCGCTCACATTGCCCTGTCTGGCGCCCCTGTCCGCAGCTCGTCACTGCCTTGCCCTGTCCGCAGCCCGTCTCTGCCCTGCCCGGTGCCCATGTCCCTGCTGCAGCTCGTCCGTGGCCTGCCCAACGCCCTTGTCCGCAGCTCGTCCCTGCCCTGCCCTGTCCGCAGCTCGTCTCACCCTGCCCGTGCCCCTGTCCGTCCATCAGGTAAGAATTTTATTTTATTTTTAATTATATTTTATTTATACTCGTACTTGAACTCGCCTCGAAAACTCGAACTCAACTCGACTCGTTTTCTACTCGTATTCAGGCGAGTAGAGCACAAGCAGGGAATCCATGCTTGTTATCCAAGTAGAGCTGAATACGAGTAGGACTCGGACATTAAAGTCGAATATGAGTAGGGTGATACTCGGCTCGACTTGACTCGTGTACAGCTATAATGGCATGAGCCAAAAATTAAAGCATATCCAAAGCTCAAGTGGACCTGAGAAACCATTGAAACCTTTTAAGGTCTATAATAATGTTTGTTTGCCATCCAAACTATTCACAGGTCACATGGCCATGGACAGGGGAAAAACACAAATATCAGTTTGATCCAAAACTTTTGTAGCCTCAAAAAGTTATCAGCGCTAGGCATTCAATTCCCACTATTTCTATGATGTGGTCGACTTGATCTTTGAATATTCTTCAATTTTGGGCTCATGCCCTGAAATGAGCTGATGGATGGCATGGATAAGATACATGCATCATAGTGGGCCCCCAAGAGTTTGTTAAATAGGCAATCCCTGTCAAGATTTCCAGCGGGTGGACCATAACTTGTTTCCAACCGGTTGGACCTTGACCTCCATTTAAATATGACAGATGGATCACGATCTATGACATGACCGATGGCGTGCTGCAACATTTAGGATTGGTCCCATCTCGAGAAAAGATATTTGATTTGGTACCCAACGGTCCATAAATTCAGGTGGTCCACTCCGGACGCGGATTAGATACTGACAGGTTGAGCCGCGAGACTCAGCTGAAGTGACGTCACCAAGTTCTGTGGGAGAGATTATTTTCGGGCATGAGACAAAGAACGAGTCAGATCTAAAACCGGAAAGAGTGACGCCCACCATTGAAACCTTCCCAGGGTCTACTACAATGTTTATCTGTGATCCACCTGTTCATAAGTTAATAAGACATGAAAGAAGGGAAACACAAATTTTAGCTTGATTGAAAACTTTTGTGGCCTTTAGAAATTTTTAGGAGTCACTCTCTCCACTGTTTTCTATGGTGGGGTCCATTTGAGCTTTAGATCTGCATCATTCTTTAGCTTATAACATAAATTAATATCTCCAAATGGATGGACAGTGTGGATACAACGCATACATCATGGTGTGTCCCAGAGAACTTGGTGACGTCACCTCCGTACGGAGTCTCGCAATTCAACCTGTGAGTAGCTAATCCGCGTCCGTCCACTCCATAGATCCATTTGATAGAGAAAGGCAGACAGCTACACAAGCGTTGGGACTCTTGTATGAGTGAGCTTCAAATCATATGAAGAGTGGGTCCCATCAGTTTCACCGATTTGGGTGCCTTAAAAAATTTCAAATCATATCAAGGGTGGGCCATCAAAGTGTCGGTTGGATAAGGCATGCCCGTTTGAGGACCCGATTAGGGGCTTCTCGGGTCCGGATATTGTACCATATGTGAGGTGTTACATTCGAATTTGATTGGACATGGGTATTGCAGAACCGGATTTCCTACCTACCGTTGAAATGGGACAAGAGAAAGAGACGGTTCCATAACTCAAGTGGGCCACATGAGAGGAAAAAATGGGAAAGAAATGCCTACAGGGGAAATTTTCCAGGGGTCCACCTTGGTGTTTATCTTCCATCCAAACCGTTCATATGGATGAACTGAAAAGACAAAAATGAAATAAATACTGAGATACAAAACTCCTGGGCCCTACGAATGTTTCAATGGTGGTGGTTCAATTCCCACTTTTTCCTCTCATGTGGCCCACTTGAGTTTTGAATCCTCTTTGTTTTTGGTTTGCTGTCCTAAAATGAGCTGTCAAAACCAAAGGACGGGTTGGATTTCTTACAAACATCACGGTGGGCCCCACGTAGCTTCGCAGCCTAGGAAATTCCTGCAACAGCTGCGTCCGGTGTTCCATCAGGTCCTGTCAGTCCTAATCTCTACCAAGAAATAGGATTTGGAATGGGTTAGATATGGAATCCTCCAAGAATCGGGTCCAGATCACCTTTTTTTACAGTCGCTGACTCGGACAGTTTTAGTCCTGAGTTAAGTGGTGGTGACTCAGATGACTTCACCTGAGTTGCCCTCCATTGTCAGTAGTGGCTTTTTGTTGCCAAGCCCGATCGGAATTGGTCCGGGTCAACCAAGTCCGTGTCAACTAGGATGAGTCACATCTGACTCAGTCGAGTTATCAACCTAATTCAGAGATCGAGATCTGGGTCCCTACCTAGATCATGGTCCATGCTAGAAATATGTCATTTAAAAGTAGAGCTTTGCTAAGCGCAGAGGGCTGTGTACATGCTACACATGTGCCAACATGGCACATGAGTGTGAGATCCAATCCGTCCATCCGGTTTGTCTGACCTTGTACATGTTCTTCCAGATACAAAATTTGGTCCACCCAGCATGTGGGCCCAACTATTGGAAAGCTATGGATGGGTTATAATTTTAGAACCACACATTTGTTTTGCAAACTGTAGTCCACCTGACCACTGGATCAACCTTATTCCTATGCTATGATGTCAATATAATAATCCCATCCTGATGAATGGATTGGATCTGGGACTGTCATGCATTGCTGGCACGTGTGGTGTGTACATGAGCTTCATTGCATATGTTGTAGACTTAGCTAATAGCAAAGCTCTTTAAAATAAATACAATTAAGTAAAGATGCCTCTTTGTCTGCATTCGTTCTTTTTTATCGACCACACCACAAGTGGTAGCATTGATTTAAAACATAGGGAAATTGTTAGGAGAATATGTCCTAAACTCTTTCAGATAGGGGCTATGTGGGCTCACCATGATGTGTGTATTTAATCCATGTTGTTCATCCATTTTTTCATGTCATTTTAAGGTATAGCCCCAAAAATAATCAGATCCAAGGCTCAGGTGAACCACACTACATGAATCAGTGATGATACTGGCATCCATCCTTGAAACCTTCCTAAGGCCCACCATGATGTTTGTTGGGAAAAAATATGCTAAGTCCAGAGACTCGGATATTGAATGGACCAATTCTACTGACACTGCCCGGGATTTCCAAGGCAATAGTTGAGTCCGAGACAATGTCATGCAAACGCCAAAAGGTGGAGAGAATAAGACGAATTAATTTAGCTCGGTTGGTGAGCTAGCAACGTCAACATGAGTCGACTAAGGCCTGAAGCTATAAGTCATACGATCGGCAGTGAAAAACCGACTCACCGTTAAGACGGTTACACTGTCAGTCATGGGATAGGAAAGGACGACGGTCACAAACCGACACTATTCCACCCTACAGGAGGCAAAAAGTTCATCTCCGTAAAGCCAGCCGAGACTCATTGGTTATTTGAGTCGGAATCGGTCGAGCCGAATAAAGAAAGACGGTGTAAATGAAACATTATCCCGATATCTCGCCAAAGGATCCTCGATCCCGATGGTCTCAGGATCGAATGGAGACCAAAAGTGGGCCAAAACTAAATCTCCATGATATCAGGAAGAGGATCCTTGTACGAAAGGACTCTCCCCACACCTATAAATAAAGAACCTCCATCTCAGTGAAAGGTACGCAACTCAATACTACTCCAAAACCGCCTTCTCCTTAGCCTGAGAAGCTAACTTAAGCATCGGAGGTTCCCCGGGCAAGAGTCAGGGTCTCTCTTCTTTTCTCTCTTGTACAGGTGACGAGTAGGAGGGGAAGGTGCATCATAAATTCACATCAACAGTTTGGCGCCGTCTCTGGGAATCTGGTACGAAAAGCCATTTTTTACATTCCATCAAAAATCAGAAATTTGTCCTTATGGTGATAACTAGAAGGACGGTTCAAGAAGAAGAACTGAATGAGGTCGCGGTCACAGGACCAGCGGGCGCAAGCGTGAATCCACCCAATAACCGTCAAGGTCCTGCAACACAATGAGCAACATCTGTTACAACCAATACCCAGCGGAATCGCAACAATGGGCGGTTAGATCGGGAGGTTTAGGAGATCCAGTCCGATATGAATGTGATGAAGCAAATGCTAGAACAGATGTACTATCAACAAATGCAACAGCCTTAGCAAGGGCAAGCAGCACATGTCCCTTCACCAGTAGCCGATCTTCAGTCTTCTGTTTCGCGATCGTCCATCATCAACCAAGTCAGCCCTAGGTTTCTCCCGAGCCAACACCGGCTCACTCTGCTACAACCGTCTTGCCCCCTACAGATCTCCGACATGAGATAGATCGAAGGAGGCGCGACCGGCCTCCTGTTGAAGGTACTGCGGATAGCAACGAGCCTTGGAAGGTTGACATCCAGGACTTCAAAAAGGAAGTACGGGAGAAATAGCGAAAGAGATGGCGGACATGAAACAGGGTCGGAATGCACATCCAACCAAGTCCGAGGCAAAAGCATCCCCCTTTGTGGACGAAATAATGCAGGCTCGGTTACCAGAAATGTTTCAATTACTCCAAATCACTTCGTTCACTGGAAAGACCGACCCAACTGAGCATATATCGAGTGCTTCAGAACCTACATGGAACTACACAATGCCTCGGATGTCGTGACGTGTCGAGCATTTTCTCTTACGTTGACCGGCGTAGCTCGACTTTGGTTCAAACAGTTGAAACCGAAGTCTATTAGTGTCGTTCGTCGAGCTCAGTGATGCCTTCCTCACCAACTTCATTGGCGAAAAAGAAACTGAAGCCGCCCGCACACCTGAACATATAGTTCAGAAGCAGGGAGAGCTACTGAAAGATTACATCAAGTGTTTCAACCTCGAGTCTCTTCAAGTTCGAAAACATTCAGAGGAACAGCACTCAACGCACTCATGCAAGGAGTTAAAGGCAAACCATTCTTGGCATCTTTGGATAAGAACCCGCCAGAGACTCTAGCAGAGTTTATGGCTCGGTCGAACAAATACGCGGATGCCGAAGAAACGCGAATCATGTATGAGACAGCCCAGAATGCAAAATCCTCTGTAACGCCCTGAAAATTGGGGTCGGTAAGTACTCAACACCCGAGTTTCCGGGGTGACCTATCATACATTTATGGTTTTATGATTAGTCAAATTATTGCACCATTTGGAACAACCTGGAACATGAAGCACAACCACACGTCTACTGAAATAGAAGAAGACAGCATAAATATCTCATATACATGTCCCAAAGAATAGAGGGCACATGGCGCCACCCGACAAAACCGCAAAAGAATAAGATGTCCAAAAGAATGGGGCTGAGCCCATAGCTCAGTGGTCCGATCCCCGCCTCTCCAGCTGACTGAGAGCCGTCTATCAGCTGGAAATATGATAACTCTTCCTCCATGTCGAGGTAGCATCGCCACGCTCCAGCTGCTCTGCATCCCCTGCATCTATGAGAGAGTCTGGTTGGTGTTTTAAAACACCTCCCAGAGTGGGAGTGAGTGATCAACTCTCATGTGAACTATTAATCTTAAGTTGTAACGGCATCAATCATAATAGGAATTTAATGAAAAGCAGTTAATCAGCAACACTATAACTCTTATTAAATGCGTATGCAATGCAATGATATGATGCATGTCATCGCCACAACACTCCCTCAAGTGACTACATCTACTACGATCGCGTATGTCAACACTCCCTCAGTGCGACCTCGACTTCCGAGTCGCCACCTTAACTAGTGCGATGCAATGCGATCGTGTTAGCCGAGTTATTAGTTAAGTTCATTCATCCGCAGGTTGGGGATTCTGATTCACCCTACGTATCAACGCCCTAAGCTAATTGCGAGACCAAGGCCCCATCAACGCGTGAGGCCGAGTCCCCGCAGTCCGTGATCCCGTCGGGGTCCTCATTCCCGACTCCAAGCACATGAGGAGTGCCGATAGGAAAGGGTTCGCTCGCGGTCACTACGGGGAGGCGCGATACCTCAGCGTAGGCCGACAGCTCGGACATAGAGTCTCATTTCACCATGCCCGGCTCACGAGACCGTGGACCCATTTTTAGTGGATTTTCGATGGGCTACAACGGTGCAGGGTGGTTCAGGTTCCATACATAGGTGAGCATACAGGGTTAACAACAGGGTTAGTCAGATAGTAGGCTAGACCGCACGAGTCAAGCGAGCGTGAGACGAGTGACCTCGAGCACAAGAGGCCCATGTAGTCGAACTGCAGTCACCCGATCACACCCGTCCCAACCTACGGGTCTAACCCTAGCATAGTCTTACCGATGGGACCACCGTCACTTCTCATTTTCCTGACCAACCCATAGGTGTGAGGGTGATCCATAACCAGTCATCTATACAAGCTATCAATTAACATATCAACATCATACCTCATGCATCTCAGTCATATGAATCAACCATTCATAGCAAGCAATCATAAAATTTAGTGCGTGTGAGTTGTGTGGGTTTGTGAGGAAGGTAATGCACTTCCTCCATCTTGAGAAATCACTTGCACAAGAGTAATGAGTTCATACACACTATGAAGCAACAAGCATGGAGAAGTCGTAAATGCGGGAGCATGTAATCATCCAAGAAATCAAAAATGCATGAGCATGTAATCATCCAAGAAATCAAAATGCATGAGCATGAAAATCATCCATTCACAAACCATGTGAGCACGAGATCCAAATTATGAGAGAATCAAGCAAGCATATCCATACAATCCCACCAAGCTACAATCCCTAGGGTCTCTCTAGACGTACAAATATAACATCCGAGCAATCAAAATCATTAAACTCGTATTGAAATTGATGCTAGGCCACCTAAATAATATTCCGTCACCTTCGAACTCATTGGAGGCTTGGAAATGACTAGAGTGAGGGTTTTGGAGTTTGGCCGGCCGGAATCCCTAAAACAATTCAAGCATGAGAGAAATTCATACCATTTCTTCTTCAATGCAAGGATTTCAAGAGAAGAAGAGTGAGGATCTTACCTAATGGCCCACGGACGATTTGTTGGGTGGCGGTGGAGAGTTTTCCCTTTTGGGAGGGATAGGGTGTTGAAGGGTCGATTCACTTGGGGCCCCAACTTCGATTTAGGGTCCACCACACTTCTTTGCCTTCTCTTTCTTCTTTCTTCACTCTCCTTGTCGTTGGAGAAGGGTGGAAGTTATGAGGGAGAGAGATGGGTTGTTGGAGATTGTAGGAATTTGAGGAAGAGCTTGGTTGTTGGAAAATTGAGAAGAGTTATGAGAAAGAGATATTGGTGGTTGGAGGTTGGAGGAAGTGGTGAGGGAGAGAGGGAGCTTGTTGTTGGAAAATGGAGAAGGGTTATGAGAAAGAGGGCCTTAGGCTTTATTTCTCTAGACTTTTGCCCCTTTGGCCCAATCTTTCACAATTTCCAAAATAGACCTATGAGACTCCTATTGGGGTGAGGTGGCCCTAACACCCCTCAGGCCACCAAATTCGGCGTGTAGGTGTCTTATGACCCGATTAGGGTCCATGTAAAATTAAGGGACGAACGGATGAACAGATATAACGATCTGAGAAGGCGTTTCCACACCTTTAAGTGGCCCCGTGGGGCCCATTTCGGTGATTGAAATGGTTCTGGTGGTCCTCTGGCCATGAAACTTATAGGTTAGGTGATCCATAGCCCGATGAAGGACCGTGCAAAATTTGGAGCGATCGGATATAGGGTTTGATTGCACGGGTCCGATTTGCGATCAACGGTCACCGTGCCACGATCGGGCCCCATATTTGCGAACAGGCGTTGAAAAATATATCAAACCATCACCGTAAATTTGAAAGAAATCCGACGGCTGGAATATCTCACGTATCAATTTCATTGACAAGTGTCAGATCTTAATTCTGGCATTGGTGGTGTGCATTGGGTCTATGCCAGATCCCACTTTTGGGCGTCTGCTGGGGCTGCGGTCCGCGATGGCCTTCAAGTCCAGTGAGACCAACAGCCACACCAAGTTTTAGATTTTTCCCGACCATCCTCGGTCGCTGTATGGCCTGCACGAGCCGTCATTTAAGTGTAAACAGCCATCCTGGCTTGGTGGCCCATACCAAGCCCTATCATGGCCAGTCTGGTCTACTAAATTGGTTTAATCTTGAATGATTTTATTTATGGTATCCCACCACAAGTGGCTTAAGTGAACGGTCCTGCGACAAATCCTACGTGGACGCCCCATGACACTGTGCAGGTTGGACGGGATGTTATATCCTCGATCAAAGAGTTGGCCAAAAAGAAGCCGACTCGACTGGAGGAAAGAAGCGTAAGGATGATCAAGCACGCGATGAACGAAAGTCGGGCAAACGACCCGACCGAAGATTTTCCACATATACCCCCTAAATAAGCCTCAGGAGCAGGTATTGATGGAAATTAAAAGCGAAGGCTTCTTCAATTGGCCTAGCAAACTCCAAGGCAATCCCAATCGGTAGAATAAAGACAAGTACTGTCATTATCATCGTGATCATGACACAACACAAGTGATTGTTATCACTTGAAGGAGGAAATCGCGACTCATAAAAGAGGGCCGACTCAGAGAACATGTGGTAAGAGCCGGAACTGCGGAAGAGCGTCCAAGCGAAAATCGACCTACAGAAGGGATCCGGACTATTGTCGGTGGTCCTTGAGACGGGGGCGACTCAAATAATGCTAGAAAAATCACAGCCAGGAGCATTAATCAGCCTGGGTCCGAGGTTCTCATATTGTCTCGGCCTTCGAAGGAAAAGAAGTGAGAAAAGTATTGTATCTCATTCACTGAGGAGGACGCCCGTTGTTTCATCATCCCCATGATGATGCGCTGGTCATTGCCCTCACCATAGCCAACCGAAAAGTGTTCCGTATACTCGTAGATACAGGTTCCTCTACGAATGTATTGTTCGTTCAAGCGTTCGACAAAATGGGAGTAAAACGAACGGCATTGCGTTCGGTTCGGACCCCATTGATCGGGTTTTCCGGCGGGCAGATACTCCCTGAGGGATCGCCTCACTGTCGCTAACTGCCAGGAATTTTTCACATCAGACGACAATAATGGTCGATTTCCTAGTCGTTGACCTATCATCAGTTTACAACGTCATACTCTCGGCGACCTTTTCTGAGTCTCCTACAAGCGGTGGTGTCAACATACCACTTTCCATGAAATTCCTGACTGAATCGGGAGTAGGAGTAGTGAAAGGGGATCAGCAAGATGCTCGTCGCTGCTATGCTACAGCAGTAAAAGCTCCGACCAAGATATCTATGATCGAGTCGCTGGATCCTCGAGTCAGAACTCATGTGCGAGGACAACCGGTGGAAGATCTTGTCTCGGTACGTTTGGACGAGACAGATGAAACGAAGATGGTACAAATTGGTTCATCTCTGAAGTCTCCTCTTAGAGACAACATGATAACGCTGCTCCGACGATACGCCGATGTATTCGCATGGAGTCAAGAAGATATGCCTGGAATCGATCCCTCGGTCATGACTCACCGACTCACTCAACATCGATCCGACTTACCGACTAATCCGACAGAAAAGACGTCCTCTCGATCCCGAGAGGTATGCTATCATCGAAGAGGAAGTCGGCAAGCTCCTCAGGCTAATTTCATAGAAGAGATATACTTTCTAGAATGGATAGCTAATGTCGTATTGTGAAAAAAAGTCAATGGGAAGTGGCGTGTCTGTATTGACTATACAGACCTAAACAAAGTCTGCCCCAAGGACAGCTTCCCTCTTCCAAGGATTGATCAGTTAGTAGACAGTACAACAGGGCATGAGTTACTTAGTTTTATGGATGCTTATTCCGATTACAATCAAATTACAATGCATCAATCTGATAAGTCTAAGACTACCTTTGTCACCGACAAAGGTCTTATTGTTATCGTGTGATGCCATTTGGTTTGAAAAACGCTGGAGCGACTTATCAAAGGTTGGTGAACAAAATGTTCGCTCGGCAGATCG
>JAJHSJ010002202.1:0-38644 GCA_021015155.1 Magnolia officinalis
TCCCTAATTTGTGGTCTGTTTGAACCTTGTATCTTTGTCATTTCCAGTTTCATAATCTAAAATGATATTTAAAAATGTATGGATGGTGTGAATAAAATTTATAAATCATTCTGGTCCCGCAGTAGCAGTCGGAGCCTCTGCCTGTCCCAAGCTCCGAACAGGCACGGGTAGCATCTAATCTGCGCCTTATTTTTTGTTATTTTCTGTATTGGAATGCGGATGATACTATCTCTGGTTTGGTGCCAGTGATAAATAGTAATGTACGTTATTATTGTTACATCCCGTGAGTTGACGTAACCAAGTTTTGTGAGCCCCACCATGATTAATGCCTTATATCCAAATCCTATGTTCATTTGGGGAGAACGTTTTAACATTCCAACTCAAAAATAAGACATATCCAAAGCTAAGTGGACCGGACTTCAGAAAGTAATGGGGATTGAACGCCTACCATTGAGACCTTCTTAAGGTCATATAATTTTGGATGAATCTAATATTTGTTTTTGCCCTTCATCCAAAAATGTGTGACCTTATAAACAGTTTGGATGACAAATAAACATCAGGGTGGACTTTAAGGTTTTTTATTTTTTATTTTTTTTTATTTTTTAAAATAAAGGGGGAATCATTGTCATCACATATTTTGTGGTGTGGTCACTTGAGCTTTGGATATGACTTATTTTTCGGCTTATACCCCAAAATGATTTCACCAAATGACGGTGTGGATATAATAAATACATCATATCATGGTAGGGTCTGTAAAAATTGGTGACATCAACACACCACATCATAGACAGTGGCACACTACACAATCGGCTTCCAGTTGGGCATGCTCCATCCACCATGGACCCAACTGATCAATGGTCCAGATTGCTGAACCTTGGGTTATTATGAATGAAAAGAAGTTTAACTTGCATTTCCCTCTTATCTGGCACATTTATGACATGTGATCTATGTTAATCTGCAATAGAGGTAAAATCTAATTAAAAAATCAGACATAAGTCAACCTTGTAACAGGTGAGCTCCATTACATACATGCCATCCATGTATTTTTTTTTTTTTTTCATATCATTTTAGAGCATGAGCCCAACAATGAGACAGATCAAAAGCTCAGGTGCACCACACACTAGAAAATAATGAGAAATACCGACGACCAGGTGGATTGGAATAGCAGGTTCGGGTGAAGTTTGGGTTCAAAAGGACTGGGTTAGTCTGCTAGACAAAGGCTAATAACTGGTTCTTGGTGTGTGTATAAATGACAAGGTAAGTGATTACTTCAAATCGAAGAGGGGCACGTAGCAAGGTGATCCAATCTCGCCGACCTTGTTTATCCTTACTGTAGAAGCATTAAGCAGAGGGGATTGCTTTGGCTGATCGAAAGAGGTTATTGCCAACCATACAAGACCACTAGAGGCAGTCAAGAACTTCTTGAGGAGGTATCAGGCCTGAAATTAATTTGAAAAAAAGTGACCGTTATGTTTCAGATAAACTGTCGACTGCTGGAGCAAGATTGATCGAAAGAACAATCAGTATTGTAACGACATCGTTGTATTTAATTTACCTCGGAGTACCAATATTTTCAGGTAGGCCTGGTCGATCGACTGAATGAGAAATTGGATTGCAGGGTGAAAAGTGTGGTGCCTCTCGCAGGCAGGTAGAAGGTTGCTTATTAATCATGTGCTTATCAGCATCTCGATCCACTCTATGATGGTTGCGGACATCCCGGCAATGATCCTGAAAAAAGAGTTTGCTAATTTTTTTTGGAGATGAGAAGATGGAAGGAAGAAACTATATTGGTTGAGCTGGAACAAAATCGTTCTACTCTGATGTAGGGAAGGATGTGATGAGGTTGATCGTCTTACTTCTCAAGGATACCTACTCCAAATTCACAGAACTTCTTTTGACTCCTCGCAGATATTCTTCGAATCCACAAGAGATGAAAATAGAAATTTCCAATAATTTAAAATAAATTGATTGATAATTAAAAAATGAAATTAATGGTGGCCCCACAGTCAGGGATCCACCAAATCCCTGCCCGTTCGGTAATCGGGTTTTGAAGGGACGCGGATTCAGTCCTACCCCCGCCCAGCCGGCCACCCCCGGCGGGTCTGTCCGGGCAGGCTGTGGGGCTGAGAGTGATGTATATGTTTTAGCCATGCCGTTAATAGTTGTTCTCATCTCATTTTAATTAAGGTATGACCTAAAAAATAGGCAAGTCAAGTGAGCCCACAAAATGGGGATTAAACGTGCACCATTCAAAACTTCTTAGGAGCCAGAGAAGCTTAGGATCAAGCTGATATTTATTTTTTCGTTTCATCCACGTCTGCATGACCTTATTAATAGGTTAGATGGTAAAACAATATCTCGTTGGCCCTTAAAAAGGTTTCAACGGTGGGCATCATTATCACTGCAGCTTCCTTTGATGTGATCCACTGGAGCTGTGTATCTACTTCAGTTTTTGTCTCATACTTTAAAATGATCTAAGAAAAGCTATAAACAGAATGGATAAAATACTTATATCACGGTGGGCCCTACGGAGCCCCGCCCAGACGGATTACAGTCGATCGGGGGTAGGTCGCAAACTGCGTCCGTTTTGAGGGACGCGAGATGCGTGTAACACCTGTTACACGGATCCCATGTAACCCAAAGCTCTGTGATGGAGAGATGTCCATGAGTTTTGGGCTATGGACCTAACATGGTCTGAAACACATGATGGATGGGGTGAATTTTACATCAAAACAAAGATGGTGCCCACCCAAACGGCAACCCGTGAAATTACACTTCCTCGATACCTAAGAGGTAAAAGTGAAATAATTCTCGTGGAAAGGTCCACCCTTTATTTTAGAAGTCCATATTGATGTGTAAGTAAGATCTACTCCGACCATTAGATGTGTAATCGTATTTATGGATAATATCCAAAAAACTAGTTTAAACCGTTATTCAGGTGAGCCACATCATGGAAAACAGTTGGAAAAAAGATGCCTACCCTTGATATTTATAGGACCCACTGCGATTATTATAAAAGATCCACTCTAACCATTAGATATCACATCAAAACTTAGGCCCCTAGCCCAAAGATCCACCCCATCTGTTATTCAGGTGGATCATTTTAAGGGAAACAGTTTGGAGGGTACGCATTGCAATGTATAGTATTTCCAATCGTGTGGTCCACTTGAAATATAGATGGACCTGAATTTTAGTCCCTAGGCCTAACATGCAATGACACACCTGGTGGATTGTTGGATTTTACATAAACACCATAGTGGGTCCCACCAAAGCCATTAACCCCTTCTCTCTTTTGGATAATTAACATCTCGCCTCCGGGTCCAATCGACTGAAATTAGAGTCAATGGGCCGGGATCTAGCCCAACAAAATCGAATTTCAAATAGGCTTGGCATGACGGCCCAGCCCAAAACAATTTAAAATCTGGGCCGAGACTAACCCATGCCTGGCCATTGACGGCCCTAATTGGAATAGGACGTGAATTAGGTAGAAGAAGGGATAACAGCTTTGATGTATATGTTGTATATCGATGCACGTCCATTTTTCTAGATCATTATAGGGCATGGTACCGAAAAAGAGGTAGACCCAAATCTTAGGTGGACCATATAGTAGGGATTGAATTCCCACCATTAAAAACTTTTAGGAGTACAAAAGTTTGGAATCTTGCTAATATTTATTTATTTAT
Source organism: Magnolia officinalis (assembly GCA_021015155.1). Classification (NCBI taxonomy): domain Eukaryota; kingdom Viridiplantae; phylum Streptophyta; class Magnoliopsida; order Magnoliales; family Magnoliaceae; genus Magnolia; species Magnolia officinalis. The sequence goes on from JAJHSJ010002202.1 coordinate 3,684, forward strand.
TTTGTTCATCCAAATCTTGGGACCTTATAACTAGGTTGGATGGAAAATAAACGTTACAATAGGCCTTAAAAAGTTTTTAATGGTGGGAGTGCAATCAAGGGAGTTTTTAACAATGGACATTCAATCACCACTATTTTCCTTTGTTGTGGTCCACCTGAGATTCAGATCTACATCACTTTTAGGACCATGCCATAAATGAGCTGGCAGAACGGATGAATGGTGTGGATATACAACACATACATCAAGGTGGGCCTCATAGTCATAACCTTGCCAACAAAGTTGTTACAACTTCAACATCTAATCGGCACTTCCAAGGATGTTTTAAACTTTAACGGGCTAGGCAGGCTGATGGGCCTTTGACCATCTTAGTTCATGCCCAAAAGTCTTAAAATTTAAGCTTGAGACTGTCCTTCAAGTCTGATACTCCCACCTAAGCCCTGCCCGAGGCAGGCTAGGTACGGAGGCCCATGGCCAACCCAGCCCACTAACACCCTTAGGAGAGGGTATGTGCTGGATCTTAAACCAGTGGAGGCGGATTTCCTGCTAAAGCCTTTCGCACAGGGATTCTGAGTGGGGCCTACTGTGATGTTTGTGATAAAACCAGTCCATCTGTTTTTCTAGCTCATTTCAGGATATGTGACCAAAAATTAGGAGGATCCAAAACTCAAGTGGGCCATACGAGAAACAGTGCGGAAAGTAATGACTACCGTTGAAACCTTCCTAGGCTCCACCTTGATGTTTATATTCCATCCAAACGGTTTCTAAGGTCATTTTCACTGAGATGAAGTGAAAACATGGAGAATTTAAACTGATACAAAACTTTTGTGGCCGTATAAATGGATCTGCGGTGGTCACTAACTCTCCACTGCTTCCTCTCGCATGGCTCAATTTAGTTTTGGATACACCTTATTTTTGGTTGCATGTCCTAAAATGAGCTACGAAAACGGATGACCGGAGTGACTTTCTCAAAAACATCACAATGGCCCCATACAGAATCCTTGGGCAGGAACTTACTGCGGAAGGCTTTCGTAGTAAGTCCGCGTCCTAAACCAGTCCCAACCTCCTCTCTCACCTTTTCTTGTAAGTCTCGACACTGCATAAAAGCAAGGACGCGGATTAGCTACTGAACCCGGCAGCAGCTTTTAGACCGACGCGGAATGCGGATTGCGTCCTACCCCCTTACGGCTAGGAACGGGCAGCAACTTTGAGTTGCCACAGTGAAGTATGGGTCTTATCCACACCGTCCATCCATTTTTTTAGTATCGTTTTAGGGTATAACGCCAAAAATGAGGCAGATCCAAGGCTCAAGTTGAATACATAATGGGGATTAAACTAGTCCTCTCCCTCGTTCTCTCTCCCCTTCCTCTGAACTTTTGCTGCATTTCAGCCCAATGCAACTCTTGAAAGGTAGTGACATGTTGCAACCCATTAGGAATCATCTTCAGGTCGGAGCACGCATAGATCTTTAAACATTTAAGATTCGGCATAGCTCCTTCCTCCACTCTCCATTCCTCTAATCTACCCAATATAATTTCTAAAACTTGTTTGAAACATAAGAGTAACAAAAGAAAACATTGTTCAAAGGCCTCGACACTCTTTCTACTCATAACATAAACAAGTCATGAAAATCATAAAAGAAGTTAATTCAACCCCCCATCACTGATCCAATCACCACATGCTAATGTTTTATGCATTGCAACAACCGCAGGTACAGATATGTACATTTATAATATGAAAGAAAGATATAAATCATCTAAATATATTTAATCTCATTACATCAACACGGTAGATAGATTTTTACATATGGTTCTTATTTGTGTGATGTGTACATGAGCAAACACATTCCAACCGAGAAGCAATCGAAGAAGGGGGACGATTTCATTTGGACTTGAAAAATCCACACCATCTACAGAGAATGTCCACTACATTGTAAAGCTAATGGCTATAAAAGTTCCCAACTAGACATATATTCTATGAACGATCCTGTCCGTACTTTCTCCATGCCACTAAATGGACAGTTTGGATCCACCAATCATTATAAATTTTCCATAGTACAGAAGATGAGCAGACTGAACCTAACGGACGTCCGGATAGATGACATGGACGGCAACAAGTCCAAAACCAACTACTTGCATGGAAAGATTCCACTGGATCAAAGCAACTCCATCTCATTGGTCGAGCTGGCAGAGAAATATCCCTACCAGTCTTCGATGGTGAGAGAAGGTATGTGTCTGATCTTATTAATAAAAAGTTTTTACTGCTACTATTCGAAATATTGGTATCGCGCGTACTATGTATATCACCCTTGGGATATAGATATGTTTCAATTATCACAAGTGATATATCGTTTGTATCGCATAATTTATCGCACTTTTTGGAAATATATGGGAAAGTATTGAGAAAATAGTTGAATTTTTTAATGGAACTTCATGGATTGTTAAAAAAAAAGACCTTAATATACACTTTTAAATCACAACATCTCAAATAAAAAGGTGTACATAATAAGTTTCTTTTGTATATGGTCCTAAGCTATACTATATTTAACTGAACTAATATTGCAATTATATTTAAATTTAATTCACAACATTTATAAATGTATCAAAGACGTATATGAAAACATAACCGATTCATTGAAAAGCAAAAGAAGAAGGAAAAATTGAAAAATATGCATATCAATGATATGGATGGGTTGTGACCTAGACCCACATAGAGTTGCGCGGTGACTCGTAATCATCGTGTCCATCTCGACAGGGCTAGGAATAGTATTGTTCTTCCATAAATCGGCAATATTGTACTTATGAGAACCAAAGAATGAGGCTAATCCGAAGTTCAACTGGACCCATCATGATGTGACCACGACCCTAGTGTGGATTGCCTACTGATAGCGAGGTGGCTACTAACACTGCTATGTGGGCCCATCATGATGTATGTGTCCTATCCATGCTATCCATCCATTTTTTTTCCAGACTATTTTATGGCATGAGATATAAAAAAAAATGAGGCAGATCCACATTGCATATGGCCCACACCTCCGTACCTATTAATAGAAAAAATGTTATGGGGGATTGAACGTCTACCATTGAAACCATTTTGGGGTCACAAAAGTTTTGAATCAATATAATATTTGTTTTTCCTCTTCATTATGAACAGATTGGATGGAAAATAAACATTATGGTGGGCCCTATAAACGTTTTAATGGTGAGAATCATTGTCTCCATTGCTATTTGTGGTGTGGTCCACATGAGCTTTAAATATGACTCACTTTTGGGTTCATGATCTAAAATGATATCGCCAAATAAATGAATGAGTTGGATATAATAAATACATCATTGTGTGGCCCATGTAACTTTGATCTCCTTTGAACCATTCATACAACTCGGAGCTCTCCTCTTTGCACAACACGTAACTCTGTGGGGTCCACCATGATTTATATATTTTATCCACTCCTATGCATTTTACTAAATAATTTTAGGGCTTGAGCCCAAAATTGAAGCTTATCCAAAGGTCGAATGGACCACACCATGGGAAATATTTTAATTGAACGTATACCATTGCAAAATTCTTGAGGGCCATGAAAGTTTTGGATCAAGCTTATATTTATGTTTCCCCTTCATCCATATTTTTATGACCTTATGAAGAGGTTAGATGACAAATAAACTTCACTATAGGGCCTAGCAAGGCTTCAATGGTGGAAATTATTATTCCCCCTATTTCCTAGGGTATGGTTCACTTGAGCTTTGGATATGCTGAAAAAAAAAAAATGGTTGGACAACATGGATTAACCATATATATTCACGGTGGGCCCCACAAAGTTTCTCAGTTTAATAAGAGTGTATCGAGTACTTAGTACGCAATCCAATTTAACAAAGCTTGGGGCAGAAGCCATTTTCAAAAGAGAGAAAATCTCCAAATCCTCCTCAACTAAATACAAATCTTGAAGATTTTTACAGATTTTTTGCCAAAATCTCCGTTATTGTATCTCAGATTATGCAATTTTCTTTTATGGGATATTGAAATATCATCTCTTACATGGACTCTCCAATTTTTCTCCTCTTAAAAAAAAAAAAAAAAACACTTTTCATTGAATGATAGTATGATAATATCGATGATATATCAAAGAAAATCATGCGATATCCTACGGTTTATCTCACGATACAGACAATTTTACTTAAAAAAAAAAAAAACTTCCAACTGGTTTCGCTGGACAATGATATCGATAATCGGCTGATAATATCCATATTGTGCATACTGTTTACAGCTAAAAAGATACGATACATGTTCAAACACAACTGTTAATATTCACTCATGATATGTGGAGCCCACCGTGTACATCCAATCCATCCATCATATACTTCCCTTGATGCTTTCCTGTGGCCCTAAAAGCAGCTCGTCCATTATCAAATGGACGACACAAGGGAATGATGAGATTTTGGAAGTTCTGGAAGGCTCACCGCCGAAGTTCTCTGATACCAACTTTATTTATTGTAAATACTTTACAAATACACAATTTCCTTACCAATTAATTACTAGTTCAAAGCCAAACAAAATGGCATGTAAACTGATTACACTTAAACTTTTTTAAGGTGTAATACAACTAAAAGAAATTACAGGCATCCACACGACCCTTAGGACAATCCCAAACGTTTATCAATAAGGCTTGCAACAAAGTGATTTATTAATATGGGAAAAGTGGTAAGTTATTTTTATGAGAGAAAAAAGAAAAAAGAAAAGCAGAAATTAGTAATTCATAAGTGAAATTGCCGATCACAAATTAGTAGATCGTACACCCGATCACATCATCCAACCCTTGGGACAATCCCAACCATTTATCAATAAGGCTTACCTTACAGAATTCTTATATAGGAAAGAAGATGGATAGCATCAAAAGAAGGTTCCAAGTACAAGATCAAAGTACACTGTCGTTAATTCAGACCTCAAAGTGGACCACACACCGAATTTAAAGAGTTTTTAGGCAGATTTTACATGTCATATGAAGAGGTCCGCCTGTGTGACCAGGCCTAACATTGGATGGTGCAGCTGATGAACGAGGTGGATCCCATCCATTTGAACTCTTCCGTTCATGGAGTACTGTCCGTTCATTCATATGATGTGATCTTCCGACACGTGTCATTTAGATGGGGAACGGTCATATAATCGCCAGCTGATGAACGAGGTGGACCCCATCTACATGAACTCTTCCGTTCACGTGTATCCGTTCGTTCGTATGATGTGATCTTACGACACGTGTCATTTAGATAGGGAATGGTCATATAATCGCTAGCTGATGAACGAGTTGGACCCATTTTACATGAACTCTTCCGTTCACATAGTGTCCGTTTGTTCGTATGATGTGAACTTCCAACACGTGTCGTTTAAATAGGGAATGGTCATATAATCTGCTGCTCACGCTAGTCAGACAATAGTTTTCCATCTGGAAAGGAAAGTGAGGTATTAACCAATACAACGAAGGGCCAGCAGATGTAGCACGGTCGAATCAGCAAGATAAGAAGCTAGGTGTTTGTGAAAATGCCGCAATGAACCAGCACGATCAACTTCAGGGTGTATGCGATAATGCAGCCGTGAATCCCATTATAGGCAGCTAGTTGTTCACGTCGTACATTTTTTTTTTTTTTTTTTTTTTTTTTTTAAAAAAAATAAATAAAAAAAAATCTGATATCTAACATTTTATCCTTTGAAAATAACAAATTTCGTTCCAACAAAATATAAATCATTGTTCAAACACTAAATTTAAAGTTCTACACATTCTCTCTGCACATAACAATAGAGAAGATGATCAAACCACGAAAGAAGCAAATTCAAACTGCCTCCACTAACTTCAAGATACCGATCCAGTCATCATATGCAAGCATTTTCTACTTGGCAAGATTCTGCAAGTTGAATATATATCATTATACAGTCATCATATATCGCTATCCACTGAAAAAACATGATATAAGTCATCTAAGTATATTTACCCTTGTGTAATCCATCTTTTTCTTTATTATCTAAACAAGAAAACTTGTAAATGTCAATGGAAAACTGTTTTCCTTTTCTATTGTTTGGAATGGAATCCTTGGGATCCAGACATGGCCTTAGTGTGATACAGTGCTTTCAGAAGCAGAGAGTCAAATCATTAATATTGACCGTCCGTTAGGTTCATCTCATATTCATAAGCCACCTTGAAAAATTCATCTCAATTAGAGAATGTTAACCTTCGAAATTTATATTGTCAATTTACAGAGCCATCAAAGGAAATAGCTATAGTCATGAGAAGCTGGGAGCAAACAAGTTCTCACAGAGGCGGCCTATAGGGTCAGCAGCACAAAACAAAGACAAGGCCTGCAAGGAGCCACCACCAGCGCCCTTGTTTGAGCCTGGTGAGTTCAATTCATGGTCATTTTGGATGCATGGGATTGCAGATTTCATGGCTACTTTCCCATTCCTCTGCATCACCATCCTCACTGTCATGGGTGTCAAAAGGTCACCTACCATGTGTGCCAGTGTGGGTATTCAGGGGATTGCATGGGCATTTGGTGGCATGATGATGTAGAGCGGGTCGCGGACAATTACATGGCAAAGATGGATCAGAAAAGGCCCGGTCGGCGACAGAAGTGATCTGGACCATCAGACCTTCAATCAGGCGTATCTCGCAATCCGGGATGAGTTAGCCGACGTAAAGTATATGATTTTGGGGTAGAACGAGCTACTTTAGCCAACCAACCCAGCTATGCAGGGTTGCGACGCTCGGAATTGCGAGAAACCCCTGATTCGACGGTCGTTTCCCTGTTTCAATTTTGTTTTTACTATAAATAGTAAGTTTTAGTTTGACTATAACTCTTCATCCGTTGGGCTTTAGGAGTTGCGCCCAACATGAAAAGAGCTTAGAATAATTAGGGGAACGGTTTGGTGAAGTCAAATAGGACACTTACTATTTTTGGCCGAAAACCTTGCACACTAGTAGACATCACGACCGTCTATAAATAGTAAGTTTACTATTTATAGTAAGTCGTGAATTCTAAGAGTTTTAGTTGTAGTTTGATTATGATTTCTTTCCCATTGCTTAGTACCCTTATTTAAAGGGTTGTGAACTCGTTTTTATGCATTCGTTAATCTATTTCGAATTTATTAGAATTTATTTCTATTTTCTACTCTCTTTTCTCGTGGATTCGAGAAAGTCTCTGTGAGGAGTCCAGAGAAGTTCCGTGGATTCGGAATAGTTATCCTCTTGAGGAAGATGGTGCTTGACCTCACGTCCTCCCCTGCGTCACATGATCTTTGCCTTGGTCTATTGTACGTCTTGCATTTTAGGTGGACACATAAACACAACTTTGTCCTATGGGTTGTTGCTGGCTGGGAAATTGTCCCTGGTAAGGGCTGTTTCTACATGTTGATGCTTGGGGGCAATTTGTGGGACTGGTGTGATCAAAATGTTCCAAAAGGGCCCTTACCAGATGTTTGAGATTGTGGGCACCTTTGTGCTTCTCTACAGTCTTCTCTGCCATTGATGCCAAGGCAAATGCCAGAGATCCTGATGTGATTATCCTTGTAACTCTTCCAATTAGGTTTTAGTTTTCCTAGTGCACTTGGCCACCACCCCCATCACTGGAAGTGGAATCAACCCAGCCAAGAACCTTGGAGTTGCCATCATCTACAACACAGACCTGGATGGGAGTTGACAGTCGAGGGAGCAGAGAAGATGACAGTCATTCACTATTGGCTCACCCTGGCGGTGCAAACAAGCAGCTATTGCCCAAAGAAGAATGAAGGCTTCCCTTTCTCGAAACTCTCTTTTGTTTGTCCTTCATTCATTAGATTCTTGGTGGGCCCATTCATTGGAGCAGCACTTGCAGAAGTGTACCATTAGATTGTGATAAGGGCAATCCCATTCAAGACCATGGCCTAGATTCTCTATCATCTTTACTCTTTCTTCTTGGTACTTATATTTTACCTTTTTCATTTCCCATATGTAATCCTCTCTCTCTTTTTTTCGGCATCTCTCCTTCCTCCACTCCCCACTAGTCTAATTCAAGAAATCCAATATTTAAAACTTCAAGCAGAGGAAATCCTTTGACTGTGCAAACCATTTCCTTTCATAATTTGGGAATCCAAAGGCTAGGTTTGACTGCCTCTCAAGCATAGCTCGATGAAGTAAGGTGGGAAATCATACAGATCTAGCGGTATCTCTGTGTGTAAACAAATCCATATTATGTATATGCTGATGATTTGAAAAAGACATAACTGGAATTGGGCATTCACCAACTGGAATAGGGAATTCACCCAGCAGCTGCGATGATCTAAGTCAGACCAATTTACCAGTAGGACAGGATAATGCCTTTTTGTGATCTTCACTTCTTCCCAATTCCCACAAATTGGTTAATAATTTCTCCAACCCATCTTCCGTCCAGCTTCCACCCTTAATAACTGGTAGAGTCTGGACATTGTTTAAGTGATGAAGTGGCATGTGCTTTCTGATTCGGCACTGTGGTGCTAGATCCTTATTGTATAGTCAAAGGTGCCTTATTTGTTCCATCTTCCCATATCATTCGACAGCCTGTTAATATAAGTAGAGCATAGATCGCTAGTCTGTACCTGAGACATAAGTACCTAAGGTGGATAAGAGACCCAATTTCATCTAGTAGACCATAGAGCTGTGTGTTTCGGATATCCATCACCCTATGAAATTTGAAACCTCCAGAATGAATTCCCAACTGCTTTTTCCTAAGTGTTTCATGCTCTTGAGTGAAGCCTAAGAAGGAACAGAGGTGTAAAGATCTACATGTGCAGAAATCATGTTCTTCCTTTCTGCCACCTGAATCATGCTTCTATCAACCAGCTCCTCTCCCCAGCACCTAATAGACGATATTGTTAATGACGGATTTTCTACTTCTCAGGAACCTCCTACAAGTTTATGGCCGCATGAACCTTCAGGCAGATTTTCCATCCACTCAGCTTGGAAGGTGTTACGATCCTCCTCCCCTCCCAATCAGTGGGCTAAATGGATATGGCTTAGGCATCTCCCCCCAAAATTCTCTGTATTCATGTGGAGGGCGCTTCAAAATGCATTACCATTCGATACCAGGGTCCAAGAGAAAGGCGTGGCTATGGCTTCTACTTGCAAATGTTGTCAGCAAGCTACCAACCCATCGCCTTAGCAGGAATCTCTCCCCCATCTGTTTCTATTTGGTCGTCATTCGCATGCCCTTTGGGCAACTTTCGGCTCCATGTGTGGTATTTCCCCGTTGCTTCATAATTCGATTGCAGGCAAATTGTGCCACTGGCGTAATGCTGCAGCTCCTGGCGCAGCACATCATACGGTCAAATTCCTGCTGCCCATCCTTATTCTATGGGAAATCTGGCGTGCCAGAAACATAAAAGTCTACGATAATACCCTGATGAGCTTGAGCACTTCAGTAGCCCGTGTCAGGTGGTGGGCAAAATTGGTCCTAGGGGCAGACTTAACGGAAGTGGTCAGCCGGAACTACGAGCTAAATCTCAGGAATTCGTCTATCCATCATAATTCTCATCATTTTCTTCTTGTGAAATGGAGGCAGCCCTCCCCGGGATGGGTTAAATTAAATACCGATGGCTCGGCGATGGGTAATCCAGGTTCTTCGGGTGGGGGAGGCATATGCAAGAATGATAACGGGGTTTTTTTGTTCGGCTTCTCCATTGGATATGGAGTTGACTCTGTTGAGAAGTGTAGCCACATCTGGGGCCGCCCACGACCAGTCGAGGTTGCGCGGATTTCGTGTCGCAAGTCCTTTTGCAACTGGGATGCGAAAGAGTTTCGCGGATTTCGTGTCGCAAGTCCTTTCGCAACTGGGATTCGTGTCGCAAGTCCTTTCGCAACTGGGATGCGAAAGGAGTTTCGCGGATTTCGTGTCGCAAGTCCTTTTGCAACTGGGATGCGGAAAGGGAAGTTGCCAAAACTATAAATTGGGGTCCTTAGGGCTATTCTAGGTTAAGGTGAATATTAGAAAATTATTCTAAGGTGTGGGCAAGGGATTTTCTCTATACTTCCAAGGGAGAGGTTAGTATATTGCCTTGTAATCCTCGTTTCTCTTCATAGTGGAATTTTGCATCCGTGGTTTTTTACCCTAGTTTGGGGTTTTTCCACGTATATCTTGTCTTGTGGTTTGTTTTGGATTGGTTTGATCTATTTCTAGTTTATATTTCTTCCTGTCTATCGTTTGTGGGTGAGGCCTTAAATTGGATCTAGGTTCACTGCGTTGTTGGCGTGCTGCGCAACAACTGGTATCAGAGCTATTGGTTTAGTTCTATTGGAAGCGATGGCAGAAGATGGGAAAACTAGAATTGAGAAGTTTGATGGTTCAAACTTTGCCTTCTGAAAGATGCAGATGGAGGATTATCTGTATCAAAAGGACCTCTATATTCCTCTAGGAGGAAAAGAGAAGAAACCAGAAAAGTTGACAGATGATGAATGGTTTTTACTGGATAGGAAGGCTTTAAGAACGATCCGACTCTCTTTGTCTAAGAGCGTCGCCTTCAATATATCCAAGGTAAAAACGACAAAAGAATTAATGGAAGCCCTAGCCACCATGTATGAAAAGCCCTCAGCATCCAACAAGGTTCATCTTATGAAACAGCTATTCAACATGAAGATGTCAGATGGTGGGAGCGTGGCTGAACATCTAAACGAGTTCAATACAGTCACGAGCCAGTTGGAATCCATTGGCATTGCTTTTGAGGATGAAGTCAGGGCGTTATTATCTTATCCAGTTTGCAGACAGTTGGGATGGTTTGGTGATTACTGTGAGCAATTCTTCAGGATCGACAAAGCTGAAATTTGATGATGTGGCCGGTCTAATTCTCAGCGAAGAATCTAGAAGGAAGGCATCAGGAGTTTCAGGGATTCAGGGAATGCTCTAAACGTTGAAGGAAGAGGAAGATCGCTGAACAAAGGAGGCAATAAACACGGGCGTTCTAAGTCAAGGAATAAGTCCAAGGGACCGAAAGACAAAGACGGGTGTTGGCATTGCGGCAAGAAGGTGCACATGAAACGTGATTGCAGGGCGCTCAAGAAACAAGAAGGAAGCTCTCAAGGTGGGAAAGATTCAGTGAATCTGTCTGAGGAGAGAGACACAGAGGCATTGATCTTGTCTCTTGATGCGATGAATGAGTCTTGGGTTATAGACTCGGGTGCTTCGTTTCATGCTACTTCGTGTAAAGAAGTTCTGCGTGATTATGTGTCAGGTGACTTTGGGAGAGTCTACCTGGGTGATGATGAGCCGTGCAATATTGTTGGAAAGGGAGATGTTCATGTAAATCAGAAAGACGGAACGGTCTTGAAATTGAAGGATGTCAGACATGTACCGAGTTTGAAACGTAATCTGATCTCAGTGGGATAGTTGGCTGATACCGGTTATGTGATGACATTCACCAGTGACTCTTGGAAGATCACAAAAGGTGCCTTAATTGGTAATATCTCGAGGCAAAAAGGAAGGTACTTTGTACGTGACTTCAGGATCGTATAGTTCACTCGCAGTCGCATCAACTGGAGTGAATGGGCAGTTATGGCATCAGAGGCTGGGACATATGAGTGAGAAATGGATGAAAGTGTTATTGTCAAAAGGGAAGCTACCAGGGCTGAAGTCTATTGACTTGGAATTCTGCGAGGACTGCGTGTATGGCAAGCAGAAGAGGGTAAGCTTCAAGAAGACGGGACGCACTCCAAAGACACATCTGTTGGAGCTTGTACACACTGATGTGTGGGGACCGGCACAGGTATTATCTCTTGGTGGCTCACGTTATTTGTTACCTTTATTGATGATGCTAGTAGAAAACTGTGGATCTACTTCTTAAAACATAAATCTGATGTATTTGATGTATTTAAGAAGTGGAAAGTTATGGTAGAAAATGAGACAGGTAAAACAGTAAAGTGTCTCAGATCTGACAATGGGGGAGAGTATTGTGATAAGAGGTTTGAGGAGTATTGTGCAGCAAATGGAATCAAACATCAAAAATGATTCCAGGGACACCACAGCAGAATGGTGTGGCTGAGCGCATTAACAGGACCATCCTTGAGCGCGCCAGGAGCATGAGGTTACATGCAGGGTTGCCCAAGACCTTTTGGGGAGATGCTGTGAATACTGCCGCATATCTCATCAATAGAAGTCCCTCAGCACCATTGGATGGTGAGCTACCAGAAGAAGTGTGGACTGGAAAAGAAGTGAACCTTGCACATCTCAGAGTGTTCGGTTGCACTTCATATGTTCACATTGATGCAGAGCACAAAAACAAGCTGGATGCGAAGTCCAGGAGGTGCACGTTTATAGGATATGGGCAACATGATTTTGGCTACAGGTTCCGGGATGCAGAAAACAGAAAAATCATCAGAAGCAATGACGTAGTCTTTAATGAAAAAGTGATGCATAAGGACAGTGTGCAGAAAAATAAGGCTGAGAAAAAGGAATTCGTAGAGTTGGAAGAGTTACCGGACATGGGTGTTACAGTGCCACAGGATGAGGCAGAGCCGCATACACCAGTTGTGAGGAGGTCTACTCGGGAGAGGAGACCCACAGTCCGATACTCACCCTCATTATATTATCTACTACTGACAGATAATGGTGAGCCAGAGTGTTTTGAAGAGGCGTTACAGTCAGATATACGGGTTAAGTGGGAGCAGGCCATGGATGATGAGATGGACTCTCTTGAGTCTAATCATACATGGGAGCTAGTTACTCTACCCAAGGGTAAGAAAGCTCTTCATAACAAGTGGGTTTACAGACTGAAGGAGGAGCACGATGGTTCGAAACGGTACAAGGCCAGATTGGCTGTGAAAGGGTTTCAACAAAATGCAGGTATCGATTTCACTGAAATATTTTCACCGGTAGTGAAAATGTCTACGATTCGCATGGTCTTGAGTATAGTGGCTTCAGAGGACTTACATTTAGAACAGCTAGATGTTAAGACAACCTTTCTTCATAGAGACCTTGAAGAAGAGATATATATGCATCAGCCGACAGGATACGTGGCACCAGGTAATGAGAACAAGGTGTGCAGACTGAAGAAGAGTCTATATGGCCTGAAGCAGGCCCCGAGGTAGTGGTACAAGAAGTTCGATAGTTTCATGTCGGGAAACGGTTTTAGGAGATGTCATGCAGACCACTGTTGTTACTTGAAGAAGTTTGATACGTCATACATCATCCTTCTTCTGTACGTTGATGATATGCTTGTGGCTGGCTCAAGCATGGAGGACATCTTAGATCTCAAAAGACAATTGTCTAGAAAATTTGCCATGAAGGATTTAGGAGTTGCAAAACAAATCCTAGGCATGAGGATAAAGCGTGACAGGGAAAACAAGAAATTAGTTTTGTCACAGGCAGAGTACATAGCCAAGGTATTTGATCGATTCAATATGGGAGGTGCTAAGCCGGTTAGCACTCCATTAGCCAACCACTTCAAGCTATCTAAGGAGCAAGGTGCAAAGACGCAGGAGGAACATGACTACATGGATAAAGTCCCATACGCATCAACTATTGGGAGTCTCATGTATGTTATGGTGAGCACGAGGTCAGACATTGCTCAAGCAGTGGGAGTTGTTAGCAGGTTCATGAACAATCCCGGGAAGGAACATTGGGAAGCTGTGAAGTGGATCCTTAGGTACTTGGTAGGTACTAAGGATGTAGGGCTGTGTTATGGTGGATCGAAAATCAAGTTACAAGGCTACGTGGATTCAGATTTAGCAGGAGATATCGACAGCAGAAGAAGTACTATGGGTTATGGTTTTTACTCTGGGCAGTACTGCAGTCAGTTGGGTCTCTCAGTTACAAAAGATAGTATCTATCAGTATGACAGAAGCAGAATATGTTGCTGCTACAGAAGCATGCAAGGAGATGGTGTGGATGCAAGGTTTTATGGAAGAGTTGGGTAAGAAGCAAGCAGATTGCAAGCTGTACAGTGACAGTCAGAGTGCAATACACTTGGCTAAGAATTCAGCCTTTCATTCAAGGACCAAGCATATTGCCATCAGATATCACTTCATACGTTCGTTACTGGAAGATGGATCGATTGCTCTGGAGAAGATTCATACAAGTGAGAATCCTGCGGATATGCTGACCAAGGCGGTCACAAGGGAGAAGCTGAAGCTCTGTTCAGCTTTGATTGGTCTTCAGGCTTGAAGACGGGGAGGTGGTGCACTCCGGATGAAGAAGACAAAGGTTTATGGAGATGTGTCTCCAAGTGGGAGATTGTTGAGAAGTGGAGCCACATCTGGGGCCGCCCACGACCAGTCGAGGTTGCGCGGATTTCGTGTCGCAAGTCCTTTCGCAACTGGGATGCGAAAGGAGTTTCGCGGATTTCGTGTCGCAAGTCCTTTCGCAACTGGGATGCGAAAGGAGTTTTGCGGATTTCATGTCGCAAGTCCTTTCGCAACTGGGATGCAGAAAGGGAAGTTGCCGAAACTATAAATTGGGGTCCCTAGGGCTATTTTAGGTTAAGGTGAATATTAGGAAATTATTCTAAGGTGTGGGCAAGGGATTTTCTCTTTACTTCCAAGGGAGAGGTTAGTATATTGCCTTGTAATCCTCGTTTCTCTTCATAGTGGAATTTTGCATCCGTAGTTTTTTTACCCTAGTTTGGGGTTTTTCTACGTATATCTTGTCTTGTGGTTTGTTTTGGATTGCTTTGATCTATTTCTAGTTTATATTTCTTCCTGTCTATCGTTTGTGGGTGAGGCCTTAGATTGGATCTAGGCTCACTGCGTTGTTGGCGTGCTGCGCAACAGACTTTAATAATATGGTGGAACTGCGTGCGATTCACGACGGGATGCTAATTTGCTTGGAAAAAAGGCTTCAACAGAGTGGTGGTGGAATCAGATTCCAAATTGGCAATTCTCAGCCTCTCTAATCAGGCTAAGACCCCTTGGAAGTGGTATCCTTGGCTGTCTCGTATTAATCGCTTACGCAGCCTGGGAAGTTTTGTTTTCATGCACATTCTTAGAGAAGGCAACGAGCCGGCGGACAGCTTAGCTCGGGAAGGAAGTATCCGTCAACAGTCCTCGGTCTACCTACATTCTAGGTGCCTTCCTTCCACCACCCGAGGTAGGATCTTTTTGGATAGGGTCGGTTTAGACGCTCTTAGATCGAAGGATTAACTCTGTTTTGTTTTCTTTCCCTTTTGGTGCGTTTTGTAAATTTCTGCTCTCCTTCACCTTTTCGTTCGGGCCTTTGTTTTGTATGGGGTCTGCCCTGATGGTGGAGCGCCTTGTACAGCCTTTTTCACAGTGAAATGAAAAGTTCAGTCTTTTGAAAAAAAAAAATAAAAAATCAACCAGCTCCTCTAGGTAATCCTCTTCAACATCTTCCATTTCTTCTTCTCCTCTTCTCTGTACCAAGCCTTCAGCTATCCACAAAGAAATCAATTCAACCATGATACTTATGTATGAAATCAGTTCCATTGAGACAATAGGCCCCGCCCTGAAGATTGCCCTTCTAAAGTTTAGACAAAACCTACTTCGTATTGGATCTGGCCTGGGGAAGAATTCTTTCTGCATGCTGTGGATACTCTGGATCATCAGCATGCGCCTCCAAAGAGAGCCCACATGAAGATATGATCAACCGATCGCAACTGTTGATCTTCCGAGCTCCATTCATCTCGACCGAGTCAACTTGCCTGGTTAAATGTTTCACTTTTTTTTTTATTTTTTTATTTTTTTTTATTTTTAAAGGATTGATCTTTATTGAAAACCAAACGGAGCTATACAGGTCTTCGAGCGGGGTCCAACAAAAAGATACGGAGCCCACCTATCATATACCGGATTGTACATTGAAGATGACACGGACAGAAACGGAAAATAGCAAAAAGGAAAAAACAAACTCAAACACCGAGAGGCCTCAAACTCTAAGAGTCCCCAAACCTGCCTTATCAAGAAGGAGGGAACCCCTAATGCGCCTGGGCAAGTCCGAGGAGAGGCGAAAGAATGAGTTTGGGTAGCCATCACTTGCCTCTCTAGCAAGCGCATCCGCCACTGCATTTCCCTCACGGAATATGTGGCTGAAGGAGATGTTAAGGGAATGGCTTAGGCAGTGGATAGCCCCCATTCGGTACCAAATATTCCAAGGACAATGCCCAGAGGGGGCCGCTGCAGCGTCGACTACTGTCTTCGAGTCAGATTCAACTTCAACGTTGGAGAAGCTCAATTTACTACAAAGAAGGTGCCATCAAGCATCGCCTGCGCTTCCGCCGTTGTGTTCGTCGCAATCCCATAATATCTATGAAATGCGAAAATAAAACGACCTTGAGAGTCCCTACAGACCCCCCCGCCACTCTCACCTGGGTTCCTTGAGATGAGCCATCAACGTTCAATTTAACCCATCGGGGCAAGGTCTTCGCCAAATAACTAGCCGAGAACCGAGCAGGCAACTTGGCAGGGACGAGGTCGTGCACAGGGGAGCCCGAAGCCAACATCGCAAAAGGGGAGAAGAAAAACACTGGCTAGCTGAGGGCTACCCAATTCCTTTAACCACAATGAGACTCGGGGGATAATAGTATGAGCGGACATTCTTATGCCTTCGAAGCAGGATGCGTTTCCGACTCTGCCATAATTCCCAACAAATAAGAGCGGGAGTCAAACCAAGAAGAAGCTTCTGACGCAAAGAGAGCGAGGCCCTTGAGGACCAAAAATTGATGCGCTGAAGGATGGTGTGGGAGGGGATGAGGGGAACATCGAAGATTTGGTGAAAATGGGCCCAAGTCATGGAGGCTGCGAATCCCCAGCAGAGCAAGTGGTCCAAGGTCTCCTCTTGATAATCAGGGAGATTGACAGTTGAGCTGGCGACTGTGATCAGGTAGATCGATGTATGGGGAGGGAGCCACGACATGTGGGATGACGCTGCAACATATGGCTCGAAGAAGGGGGTTGCACAGCAGCGCCAGTGTTGGGAGGGGCCTGATCGCCCAGGCTACCCTGACTGGAAGACAGATTCTGAGAGGGGGGAGGGCTCCGATACCCCGATGGAGAGAGAGAGAAGGGAGCTGATCTACAAAGGAGGAGGGGTGACCGCCGCCCATGGAAGAGTCTAGGTAGCCACTGCAACAATCACACCTCGAAACGGTATGCACACCAGACATTTTGACAGCCGTATCGATAGGGACGACTTTGTGCATAATTTTCCAGATAAACATTCCGATTTTAGGGGGGAGGAGCTTATTCCAGGCCCATGTAGTCCACTGTAGTTTCTGCCGACGATTACGGATTCCATGCCAGGCTGAGCTTACTGAGAAGTTTCCGCTGGTGGTGAGATCCCAAGCTAGCGTATTCTCCCTGCTAGACAACGGGACAGGGCTGTCCCTCAGACTCTGAAAAACAGGAGTAGGAAGGATGTGTCTAAGATCATGCAGATTGTGACGGGAAGGAAGGGAGAAGAAATCCTTGACCATGGCTTCTCTAAGATGAATAGGGATAGGAGCCGTCACAATACCTGCAAGGAATCCACTCCAGTTCCAATTCTGCGTCCAAAAGTTGATCCTACCCTGCTCTAGAAGCCATTTAGAGTGTGAAAGGGTGAAAGGGAGAGTCTTCAACATGTCCTTCCAGACAGTAGCGTTGCCAGCTGAATGCATACCAGTGGAGTTAATGAATTTGTGGATGTATTTTACTGACATAACCCGCGCCCAAAGGGATGTCCCTTCTAGAAAACTTCTGCTCATTTTGGTCCTGAAAGCACACATGATTTCCTCCATGGTTCGAAATCCCAGTCCCCCTTCTTGTAGAGGAAAGCAAAGCTCAGCCCAGCGATCCCAATGCTTCTTCTTCTTTCCCTCCGCAGTCCCCTAGAAGAAGTTGAATAAGCTAGAGTCGAGAAGCCTACAGGTGGCTTTTGGGATGTTCACTGCTGACAAAACATGGATGAGAATGTTAGACAGCACATGCTTTATTAGGACCATTCTGGCTGCGGGATTGAGAATCCGAGCTTTCCAGCCTTCAATTCTACCCAGAATCTTTTGAACCAGAGGGAGCATATATAGGAGCCGATCTGATTTTCCCTTTCATCAAAGGGACGCCCAGATATGTACACAGAAGGAAGGCCTACTTGAACCCCGTCACATCCCGAATTTTGCGAGCTTTGGCCAGAGATGCTTTCTTGGGGAGGATAAAAGAGGACTTGTTAAAATTCACTTTCTAGCCGGACGCTTGTTCGTAGGCAGTTATGAACCGGAGAATGGCACGAACCGTCTTTAGCCTGCCATTCATAAACAGGATAGCATCATCTGCAAAAAAATAAATGTGTTGGCAAAGGGCAGTTCGGAGGGAGCTTGAAGGGTTGGCAGGCTCCAGATGTTAAAAGGTTTCAGATTCCCCTGCCGAGAGCCTCCACCGTAAGGATGAAGAGTGATGGGGATAAGGGGTTGCCTTGTCTTAAACCTCTCGACCAAGGGAAGAAGCCGAAGGGTCTGTCATTGATGAGAATCGAGAACCAAGTGCCCATCCAACACCGTTGAGCTTGGAGAATCCATCTATGATTATACCCAAATTTCTGGAGAACCTGAGCAAGGAATGACCACTCAACCCGGTCGTAAGCTTTCTTCATATCAAGGTTGACAATCATGTTGCCACCAAAAACCTTGCGGTCCAATTCGTGGGTCATTTCCCTCGCAATGGAAATGTTTTCCATGATAGATCGACCTTTAACAAAAGCCCTTTGCTCCTCCGAAATGATGGAAGGAAGGATAGAAGCTAGCCGAGAAGCCAAAATCTTGGAGAAGATCTTCATGATACCATTGCATAAGCTTATTGACCGATAGTCGGATAGGGAGTCTGGGTTCCTCTTCTCTGGGATGAGACAAATATGGGTGCATTGGAATGATCTGGGAATGGGCCCACCAGAGAAAAAATCCTTTGCAGCTTCAAAAATATCAGTGCTAATAAAGTTCCAGCAGGAAGAGAAGAAAGCACCGTTAAACCCATCAGGCCCCGGGGCTTTGTCGATAGGAATAGAGAGCGCCGCTGTCTTAACTTCTTTAAACGAGACCACCGTCATCAAGTCGTCATTCATTTGTTGGGAGACTAGCATCGGGGTACTTGAGAGGATGAAATCATGGTCCGGCCTCGGTTGAGAGGAGAAAAGGTCCGTGAAGAAGTCCACGACAACCCTAGCTATGTCTTCGCTTTTCTCCAGAATGTCGCCAGACGATGTTTTAATTCTGTCAATAGTCATTCGTCTACGATTGATCATCACCGATTCATGAAAGAACTTCGTGTTCCTGTCCCCTTCTTGGAGCCACTTTATCTTCGACTTTTGTTTCCAAAACAGATCCTGTTGGAGTTGGGCCAGTTGGAGATTCGCTTTAGCAGAGTTCAGAGTTGCGATGCCTTCATCAGTTTGAGAGGATAGGAGGGAGTTTTCTGCTTGCATTATCTCATCCTCAGCCTTTTGCACATTCCTGTGGACATCACCAAACGTGGATTTGTTCCACTCCTTCAGGACCCTTTTTAGGTGTTTCATCTTAAGCAAAACTTTAAACATTGGGGCTGCAGCAACTTCAGTCTCCCAGTCTGTCTTAACGACCCTATGGAAATCGTTGTGAGTAGTCCACATGCGTTTGAATCTAAATGGCCGCGGGAATTTCGAGGCAGCATCCGTGAAGAACATAAGCATAAGAGAGTGGTCAGAGTAGGTTCGCGTAAGATGTTTGACTTTGACCTTAGGAAGAGAGCTCACCCAATTCCCATTGACAAGCATCCTGTCCAATCTGGCCCATCTGCAACCCCCACCTGACCTGTTGTTAATGCAAGTAAATATGGAGCCCGAGAATCCCGCGTCAATCAAGCAGGCGTCATTTATCGCATCTGCAAACTCCCGCATTGCTTTCGTGAATGATGGACTACCTCCCAGCCTTTCATCAATGCTGACGGTGGAGTTGAAGTCACCGCAAGCAAGTCAGGGCCCATGAGATTGGGCTGAAGTCAGTCTCAGCTCCTCCCACAGCTCCTTCCTCTGCTCCCTATCACAGATTGCATAGATGACCGATATCTTCACTAAGGGGGAGTTACCATTAGAGACTTGTAACGTAACACATTGTCTGGAGGCTGAAACAGATTGAATGTGGATGCCTGACTTTGCAAGGATCCATATTCAACCTTCAGTAGCAACTTCCATAAGGTGAAAATCGAAACCAAGCTTGGTTGCCACAGAATCCCTCTTATTGTCTCTGATTATAGGTTCCTGAAGGAGGATAGCTACTTTATGCTTCTTGATCAGTTGCTTCAGATGACGGATAGTTTGGGCATTACCTACCCCTCTTACGTTACAAGAAAAGATGCTAAACATCAGATACCCAACCTTTGCGCTCGGCCTATCTGCGAATGTGTCTCAACCTCTGAATTTGCCGATGGAGCATAGTGGTTGCTGGTCTACCTTTCCTTTTTGCAACCAGAGCTGGGATGATGGAGTTGTTGTTAGCTTTGTTTCCAGATTCACGAGGGTCACAGTCATCAAAGTCTGCCCAAGCATCAATGTCTATACCCATAGGGATATTCCTCTTTCATCAAACATTGTAGTGCTCTGGTCAGCCTCGACAGAAGGCGGGTTGCTGTTGTGAGTGGGGAGCATGAGAGGGGAGACTGCGTGGTCAGGAGGCTGGTCTGGGTGTTGGCTAGCCTGATTATTGAGAACAACTACTGGAACCAGATGGTCTGATGTGCTTGAGATCGTCACTGAGCGGTTCTCCCTCGTAAGGAGGATCTGATGTTCTTCACTAAGGTGAGTGGGATTGTGAGGCAGGTTGGGGGGCAGGGTTGAGGGTGAGGGAGTGGCGATCTGTCCCGGAAGAGTTGTTGAACACCAGATAACCATCCTTCCCATTCATTCAAAACATTTTTGGTAGTTGAGATTGTAGGGACATCCAGGGGCGAATGGGGCAGGATAAGGTTGGATGCAAGTTTTGGGGGAAGGGAGAGGGTGGTGGTGAGCAGGTCTCAGCTGCTCGGTAGGATCAGATTGCTGAGGGTTAAGGATAGACCATGTCCAGATCGAGATGAGGGGGCTGGGAGATATGACGAAGGGTAAGGGGTGGGGCCACGATCCCTTGTTCTGAAGGGCGAGCAGCAGGGGAAGCGACGAGGATGCTGCCTTGCAACGGGTCAGGCGCAATCAAGGGGATAGGGGATCCAGAGGAGGTCCAGAGGAAGCGAGGATGGGTTCCAGAAGGTTGACCTACGATAATTGCATCTGATGATCTTGCTAAATAGCTGAAGGTTCAACTGGCCCATTCGCTGGGGAAGGGCCCGGTTGGCTGGCTCCCTCGGCAGTTCCTAATTCACCATCGGTTGTCCAAAGGATCTAATGACCCACTGTTTCGTCCCTTCCGGTCGGGAAGTAATGTTCTTCACCGGCTCCTGCGGTCCTTCATAAAAGATTAAAATCTGGAAAGGCTTTCCGTCTACCATGAGGCTTAACATGTGGCTCGAGATCAGGTCCTACAAGGGCAGGATCCTAGCCCTTGCAAACCACCTGTTCGATCCAGACAGTCAGGGTGCACACGGTTCAGATCCGGTTTCAAAAGGGATAAGAACTAAAGGTGGCCCCCTTCACAGGAACGGTCCATATTGACAGCTGGCAGGACCAATTCAACTATCACCTTCGCCATTCGGTTCCAGTTTCAAAACTGAAACCGAACCGTGTGCACCCCTACCAGACAGCGAGAGGGGATCCAGTTCTAAGATCTCCCCGACTTGTTCAGCAATCTGACCAATGGTGTGTTTGCATTAGGCATGCAGAGGGATGCCGGGAATCCGAATCCAAGCGCCACGACCTGGAAGCACCATCACTGGTCCCCATGGCCTAACATTGGCGAGGCCAAGCTTTCCATGGAGAATTTTGTCACGCGTAAAAGCCATGACTGCTTCCCTGGGAAAAAATTTAAGGGCAAAGGCATGATCGGATAAGAAGAATACCTCAACGTGGGTGGCCCGAAAATTGGAGATTTTGATGGCGTCTTGAATGGATTGGTAGTTTGTTGGTGGACTCGTGCCTTCTCCGATCAGAGTGTTGGCGAACTCAGCTCTTCCCTTATCCGACAACCACTTAGGCACGATGACATTCTGGTTGCTCGGTGGCGGAGGAGAGGGCAGCTTGGCGGTCTCTGCATAGGAACGGGTGACGGGTCTGTTACTGCTCACTCGAATCGGGATATCCATGGTCGGATTTGGCTGATTCATCTGAGATAAGCAAGGGGGTGGAATAGGATTGAGTTTTGATGGAGCGAGGACGGTCGGCCTGGCAGCCCTTCTTTCGGCAATAGCTACAATGGATCTCTAATTAGGGCGATTGAGAGCAATGCTAATAGTCATGCGCCAACGCCCAAGGAATCTCCCGTTGAGGAGCTCAATCGCCGACTTTGCATCCTCCTTCCTTTGGAAAGTAATAAACGCAAATCCCCTTCTTCTACCGGATGCTGGAAATGTAGGGATGAAGATGTCAAAAACGGCACCGAACTGCCCGAATCGAGCTCGAAGATCCTCCAATGTCGCCGAGAAGGGGAGATTCCCGACGAAAACTCTACAATCTCCCTTCGGGGTTTTCCTCCGCACCTCTGTCCATTCGTTGCCAGCATCATCGTGGGCCCCCATTGCCTTGCTGACGTCCCCGCGAGGGGCGCGGAGGACGGCCAGTGCCCGCAGCAAAGAAACCCTAGAAATCGCCTCTCAAATCGCCTCCCGAGGAAAGAGGATCTTCTTAATCGGCTGACATGAAGAGGAGGTGGAGAGGACACCAATGAAAAAAAAAAAATTGAAATGCTTGCAACAAAATTTTTAAAATTGAAATGCTTCACTTTTAAGGGCAAAGGCATGTTTCACTTTTAAAATTGAAATGCTTGCAACAAAATTTATCAAGGTAACCTCAAGTAAAGCATAGTTTGTTAAGCCGTAATTCATTTTTTTTTTTAGACATTTTAATGCTTCAGCAGTTTCAAGTTGTCAATTTACAGAGCCATCGAAGGGATAGCTATAGTCATGTAGTGAAGCTGGGAGCAAACAAGCTCTTAGAGAGGCGGCCCATAGGGCACAGAGCCAAGACCAGGACTACAAGGAGCCACCACCAGCACCCTTGTTTGAGCCTAGTGAGCTCAATCATGATCTTTTTGGAGGGCTGGGATTGCAGAGCTCATGTCTACATTCCTATTCCTCTACATCACCAAACCTCACTGTCATTGGTGTCAAAAGGACACCTACCATGTGTTCCAGTGTGGGTATTCAGGGGATTGCATGGGCATTTGGTGGCATGATCTTTGCCTTGGTCTATTGTATGGCTAGGATTTCAAGTGAACACATAAACACAGCTGTGATGTTTGGGCCGCTGCTGCTTTCTTTTCTCATTACTTTTCCTTTTATTTTATTTTCCTTTCTTTTTTAAAGGAACGTGGAAGCACTCACTTGAAATTTCTTGACTGGAACAACCATTCCGGCGAGTGCCAACAAAACAGCAGCAGCCTCATGGTGGCCAGGAAGATCTCCCTGATGATGGTTATTTTCTACGTGGTGATGCAGTGGTTGGGGGCAATCTGTGGGGCTGGTGCGGTGAAAGGATTCCAAAAGGGCCCTTACCAGAGATGTTGGGTGGGGGAGCCAATGTTGTGAAGCATGGCTACACCGAGGGAGATGCTTTGTGTGCCGAGATTGTGGGCACCTTTGTTCTTGTCCACACTCTCTTCTCTGCCACTGATGCAAAGAGAAATGCCAGAGATTCTCATGTGCCTATCCTTACACGTCTCCCAATTGAGTTAGTTGTGTTGTTATTGCACTTGGCCACCCTCCCATCATTGGAAGCAGCATCAACACAGCCAGGAGCCAGTGAGCTGCCATCATCTACAAAAAGGACCATGCGTGGGATGACCATTGGATATTCTAGGTAGGCCCATTCATTGGGGCAGCTCCTGCAGCATTGTACCATCAAATTGTGATAAGGTCAATCCCATTCAAGGCCAGGGCTTAGATTCTCTATCAACATCACTCTCTCTTCTCCAGTTTTCTTTCTTTGTCATTTTCCTTGTGTAATCTTTTGTATGTGTGTGTGTGTTTCGTTCTTATGTTGTCCTTTTAGATGGATGATGTGAGGAGAGCATTATGAAGATGAATTGTGGTATTGATATCGATGATGATTGTAAGGTTATGCTGTCTAGTTTGCTGCCAAAAGAAAAAGAAAAAAAGAGCTGTAGTCATGTGACCAAAACGGTTCCTTGGAATATGATATCTAATGCAAACTCACTGGAATATTGGACCTTTGCTCCAAAGGTTTGTTTTTATAAGGCAAAAATGGGATAGAAAAGTTCATCTATGATGTGTGTGTCTTTTCATGAAGTTCCATGTAAAGTTGAAAAAACTAATTGGACAGTCTAAAGTGATGAACTAACCGTGGACATGTTTGGTTTCAAACTTCATAAATGGATTGAATCAGTTACTATTCCTGAATCTCAGAAAAGATCCTGGGTTTCGAACAGGAGGCGTACACCATGCTAATGTGCTTTAGAACTTATTCTTCTGAAGTTGGTCTATTTCCGTTTTTCAGTCTATTTCCCTTACTCATTTGGATGAGTAGGCTCCTTTGTCATTCGTTTCCTTGCATCTTTGGTGCACAATGATCAGATCACACTGAATTTTATCAATAGATTGAAGAAAAAATTACATAAAAGAGGAGGACATCAACCTGACCTCCACAAGAGGAAACCCAAGTAAACAACAATATCTAATATTTGGTAATCCATGAATTCATTTAATCTAAATACACAATGAAAAGAAGTTACATCAAACATCATATAAGTAGTTCGATGGAATTTGCATGAAACATAAGAATGCTATATGAGAACATTGTTCAACGACCTCCACACACTCTCTACTAACAACTTAAAAAAGTCATATGAAAATCAGGAAAGAAGTAAATTCAATCCATCATCACCAACTTATGACACAAATCCACTAACCACATTGCATGGAAACATCCTTATGTCAAATATATATAAGTCGGAAGAAAGATACTAATCATCTAAACTTTTATTGGAGAAAGGTGGGAGCACACCACCTGTAACTTTGTTGAAATGATAATTAAAAAAAAAAAAAAAAAAGAAGAAAGAAAGAGTACAAGATTTCAAAAAGGCACCACAAAAGGCCATAGGCCACACCTAAACATATTCAGTCTTTATTACATCAATAACACGTGATTAGACAACAAATACAAGAGGACATTTTCTTAAAAAGCTTAAATTTTACAAGAATAGTAGACATCTTACATATTTACACCCTTTAAAATTGACATCACACGTTAGAGTGTAGAAATCCCCTCAAAACCACCAAATCTAAGATGCCAAACGACCCATTAACGTATGGAAAATTTTCCATGCACCTACCTGCATTTGGTCTTGCACAAATCAATATCATCTATGCAGACCGTCACAAGGTATATATTGTCCACTCTTCTCCACTACTACGTAAAACTCACAACAATCAAACCGCTGTGAGCGTTGATGACTAAACCTATATTCTACGAACAATTCTGTCCTTACTTTCTCAATGAAACTAAATGGACAGTTTGGATCGTCCGATCATTATAAAATTTTGAAGGTACAGAAGATGAGTGGACTGAACCTAACGGACGGTCTAGATAGATGAAATGGACGAGAATTAGTCGAAAACCAATTACCTACATGGAAAGATTCTCGTACACTACGGCTTGATGGCGAGTGAGGGTACGTGTCGGATCTTAAACCAGTCCTCTCCATCGTCTTTTCGCACCCTTTCTAAGAATTCTTCCTGCATGCGTTTTATCCTCAAATATTGAAGGGTGCTGATATGTCGCAATCCATCAGGAAGCATCTTCAATTTTTTGCAATTCATGATCTCTAAATGTCTAAGATTCTGCATCGCTCCTCCTCCTCCACTCTCCACTCCTCTAATTCATCCAATCCATAAATATACAAATAGTGGAGCAGTGGAAACACTCCTACAGAGCAAACCATTTCCTTTCCTATGTAAGATCTTGAGAATAAAGAGAGTTTCCGGAGGTTCGGTAGCATCTCCAGCGTTCCAATCTGGTCTTGTTCTAATTGGGACCCCTTCAAGAATAGCTCTGTGAGGTTAGGTGGGAACTCATGCACGTTCGGTAATTTCTCAAAGGGTCCGACCAAATAAATGTAAAATAGATGATTATGATTTGAGAAGGATGGAAACGCTGGAATCGAGCAATTAGGACTTGCCTCTAGCCGCAATGATCTGAGGCTTGTCAGTTTACGAATGGAAGGGTACAATGCCATTTTGAGATCTCCCTTTATTCCCAAATCTCTCAAATTGGTTAGTTTCTCCAACCCATCTTCTATCCAGCTGCCCCCCTCTACTAAATTTAGAGTCTGGAGATTGCTTAAGCGATGGATTTGCATGACGTTGCTGATTTGACAGTGAAGTCCTGTCAGAGAGAATAGATGTAGGTGCCTTATCTGTTCCATCTTCCAAATATCATCTGGTAGCATGTGGACATTCGTAAGATCTAGATCGAGAGTCTGTAAATTGGAGAGGCGAGTTATGGTGGATGGTAGCCTTTCCAACCATGTCCCTGCGAGACATAGGTACCTCAAGTGGATTAGATACCCTATTTCATCAGGGAGACTAGAGAGGCGCACTGATCGGATATCCATCACCCTGAGCAATTTGAAAGCTCCCCAGATGAATTTTAATTGCGGTTTCTCCGGTATCTCTCTCTCATAATTGATGTGCAACAAAGAGCGGAGTTGTAGAGTAGAGCTGTTAAGAGAGATGGACTTACTGATGTCACCACAAGTAATTGCAAGTCGGCGTGCCTTTGTAGGTAATTCAGGCGCCATGTTCCCATTCACTTCCAGAAATCTCTCCTCCTTCGCTTCTGATATTGAGAGGTCTCGTAGAAGATCATGAATATGGCATGTACGAACCGTTCCATTGCTCTTCCTGCTCGCCACCTGAATCATGCTTCTACTGATGAGCTCATCCAGGTAATCCTCCGCAACATCCTCCATTTCTTCTTCACCTCTTCGCTGCACGAATCCTTCTGCTGTCCACAACTGAATCAATTGGAGGACAGAGATTTCAGAATCTTCACGAAAAGCTCCAAAATAAAGAAAACAGGGCTTCAAGTAATAGGGCATGTCATGGTAACTCAGGGCCAATATGCCTGATATCCCATCTTCTTTGCTTTCATTTAGCCACCATTCCACACTTTTAAGCACCTTCTCCCACGCATTCACTGACTTCTTCTCTTTTCTTGATAGGATGCCTCCTAATACTGCAATTCCTAGAGGTAAACCTCCACATTTGGCGACCATCTTTCTCCCCAACTCTTCCAGATTTGGAGGGCACGCAGGAGGAAGATTTCCGGGAAGTGCTTTCTTACAAAACAGTGACCAGCTCTCGTTTCCATCCAGCAAACGGAGTTTATGGGGTGTACTCTGTGGGTCTGCATGCCTTGCTACATCTTCATTGCGAGTCGTGAGAAGCACTCTGCTGCCATTTTCTGTATCTGGAAATACAGAAACCAAACTGTCCCAAGCTTGTCTATTCCATATATCATCGATTACCACCAGATATCTCTTCCCTTGTAAGTGCTGAGAGAGTTCCTGCCGCAAGTCTTCCTCAGACGTCATCTCCCTGTCATCTCGTTCGAGGGCTCTAAAGCATTTAATAATGCTCAGTAAAAGCTCTCGGACTAGATATTGTTGAGAGACATACACCCAAGCATGAAAATCGAAACTCTTCTTTACATGGATGTCATTGTAAACTTTCTTTGCCAGAGTAGACTTACCTATTCCTCCCATACCTGTGATCGAAATCACAGCACGCTGCACATCTCCTTTAGTCAGCCGCCGCACCAGTGTCCTTGTCTCCTCCTCAAAAACCGACCATATCGGCTTCATCGACGATGGGAGCCATCTTTTCCCTCTGCAGCTGGCTTTGATTTGAAGAAGATGAAGCTTCTCCACCAACTGATATATTGCCGACGCCGTACTGTGATATGTTCTCCTTGATCTCGCCGAGCCTCCTTTCTAGGTTGAGGATCTTCTTTCCAACCTCGTGGATGGCTGGTATGGCTTTGATGCAACCACCAAAACTACTTAGGCATCTCATCAATCCAGCACTTGTCTCAGCTCGTTTCTGTTCAATGTTAAAGATGTAGCAGTCGATGACATCCTCAGCATCGTAGGCTACGTCTCTTATTTGAGTCACCCAAATCTTGAATCTTTTATTCTCTCTGCCAATCCTATCGACATCCTCAAGGAAGGCACGCATCCATTCAAGTTTGGTTCGAAGAGATATGATCTGCTCATCTACTCCGAGTAGCAAATCTGCTTCCTTCGTTACAAAATCGTTCAATTTTTGTATGACCAACCGAACAATTACACTCTCCATTTTCTCTCTTCTTCAAAACGCAGTGATCAGTGGATGTTGGGGAAAGATGGAGTGGTTATACAATTGGCATCACAGGTAAACATGTGTTGACTGACTTTGATTTAAAATATCACCAACCTGCCACCAACCTCGAAGCGGATTGCGTAGTTAACGCTGTGGTTTACAAATTTTATCTACTCCGTCCATCCATTTTAACAGATAATTTTAGGGCTTGATCCCAAAAATGAAGTACATCCAAATCTCAAGTGGATTGAAATTCTACCGTTGAAAATTTCTTGAGACCAACATAAGTTTTAGATCAAGTTGATATTTGTGTTTTCCTTTCATCCATGTTTGTATGATCTTATGAACAGGTTGGATGACAAGTAAACATCACTGTGGGCTCTAGCAAGGTTTCAACGGTGGAAGTCATTATTCCCACTGTTTCCTGTGGTGTGGTCCACTTTATTTTTGGAAATACTTCTATTTTAGAATCGACCACTAAAATGAGCTGGAAAACTGGATGGCTGGCATGGATAAGCCACATACATTCATAGGAGGCCCAAGTGAGTTTACTCAATACTATAAAAGCTTACTGAGTAAGTCACTACGCAATCCGATTTCCACCAACCTCCTGTGTTAGAGTTTTGATTTTGGCTTGCATCACGACTAGATGGGTCCCACGTGGATGCAAGCAAACGTGTGAAATCATCGTGGCCCCATAATCATTTTTTCAGGTCTTTCTAAGACAGGAGCACAAAAAAAGGTCAATCCAAAGCTCAAGTAGACCACACCACAGTTGGTGTGTCAGTTGGTGTGTACTAACAAGCTAAAAAAGAAAAAAGAAAAAAATAATATAAAAAAAATAGATCACACCACAGCAAACAGTATGAAGTGGATGCCTACCATTGCAAACTTCTCTAGGCCATAGTAGGCTCTCATCAAACTGATATCATGACCCGGTTAGATGGCAAACAAACCTTAGGGTTGGCTATAGGAAGGTTTCAAAGGTAATACATTTAATCTCCACTACTTTTTGTGGTGTGGTCCACTTGAACTTTGGAGGTGCCTCAAGGCTCATGTCCGGATCTGGAAAAAAATAAATGATAGATGGTGCGGATTTAAACCATAAATCATGGTGCGTCTAGAAAGGTTTCACGCGTAACAAGTTGTGTGTGGTGTAGTAGGTAATAGGTTAAAAGGAGAGAAAACCGGTCAGGGATTCACCCATCTCCATCACCGAAGCCACGTCTTAATGAAAGGCTTTGGCAGTCAATCGGGGGTCTGAAAACTATGAACGGGATAGACCCCACCACGTGGATCTCCTCCTAAAGAGATCTGTTAGATCTTCTCACATGGGTGAGCCACATCATATGTTGAGTCAGACCTTCTTCTGTCCGTTGAATCAAATGATGCGGCCATCTGAAGATGGACTCCTGAATTTTGTGCCAGAGAATCTTTATGGTGGGGTCTACCATACCACCAAAGTGGCTTGCTGCTGGAAATATGGTATGGTTTCACAAGTGGTATGATATATAAACATTTGTTGACCGACTTTGATATATAAACATTTGTTGACTGACTATGATTTATAAACACCATCAACTTGTCATTAGACTCTTCGATTTCATTAAAAAATTTCACTAACCCACATGCATTAGACGTATTCATTTCGGTCTGCATCCAGAGCATTGATTTTGATTTTAACATTGCATCCGGGATAAATGGGTCCCACTTGGATATATGATCCAAACCGTTCATCTTGTTGGTACATCCATGGATGCATGACTTTCCAAAAATCATGAGGTTTGATGATTCTACACAGGTAGCGGAGGCAAAGTTAGCTGCAGGGCCTTCTATTGCCATTTGCCAACACCTTAGTGTAGCAACTCAAGTCTTGTACTTGCAATGCTGACTTTGATGGAAAGTTTTCATTTGGATGTGATCCACTCTGTCCATCAGGTACCCCAGAAAATGTTGATACATTAGGAAAAATAAAAAAAATAACTACTAATGCTGATTCAACACACAAGTGGGCTACACCTTGGGGGGGGGGGGGGGGGGGGGGGGGGGGGGGGGGGGGGGGGGGGGGGGGGGGTGTGTGTGTTCACCGTGATATTTGTATTCTATCCAAACCACTCATCCAACCTACCGCACTAGGATGCATTGATTCCCTTAAATCAAGAGATTCCTGGACTTATGCAAGCAACGCGCATGTGGAGTTTAGGCCTGATTTTACATTATCTCTATGGTGTGGTCCACCTAAGCCCTGGATTTGACTGAATTTTAAGATCCATGGTGAAAATTTGATGGAGTATCTGGTGGACGGGGATCTGCTGCATGCTTCTTCCCCGTAGCAATCTGCTAACGCAAGTGAGGCCCTAAGTTGCCGACGCAAGTCACGCTACAACGGTAGGAAGGGAGACTAGAGAAAGCTTTATTTTTCTAGATCTGGGGCGAGTGTGATGCCCTGTTACATCTAGTCCGTTCATACGCCGCACAGCTAAAGTTAGGACGTGATCCCAAAAAATAGGCATATCCAAAATGCAAGTTGGCCGTACCACAAGAAAAGTTGGAGTTAGATGTCTACCATTTTCAAGCTGTGATGTGTTTTCCCTTGATCTTGTTATGAATCTCCTTATGAATGAGTTGGATGGCATGTGCCTCCGATGGTGGGCGTTTTTATCCTATTATTTTCTACGGTGTAGCCCATTTAAGGTTTCTATTTACTTTATTTTAAAGCACATTCCTGGACTTAAGCAAGCTCCGCCATGGTGAAAATGTGATGGAGCATCTCATGGTGTGGTGTGGCCCACCTAAGTATTGGATTTGACTGAATTTTAGGATCCATGGTGAAAATGTGATGTAACATCTTATGGATGGGGTGGATCTATACATGTT
Source organism: Magnolia officinalis (assembly GCA_021015155.1). Lineage (NCBI taxonomy): Eukaryota > Viridiplantae > Streptophyta > Magnoliopsida > Magnoliales > Magnoliaceae > Magnolia > Magnolia officinalis. The sequence continues at coordinate 34,951 of JAJHSJ010002202.1, forward strand.
TGTCCCACATAGCGGATTTCGGCTCCAATAGAGTCGGGTGGGGTCAACTAGGGTTTAGTAGCTAGTCTCAAATGGCTCAAATTCTTCTTGAAACTAGTGTCGACCCTCTTAAGACCAGGTCCGACGTGTCAGTAAAATTTCAGCCTGAACGATGCTCGTTTGAGGTGGCGGAACAGAGTAGACCCCATTCCGACTTGAGTGAGGTCATGCAGGGTCATATAGGGTTTAAATGGCTATATTAGGTTAGATTTGGCTCAAAAATGATGTCAACCTATTAGGACAACGTTAGATGTGTCAGCACTGTATTAGCTAGAATGGAGCTCTATTGACACGCCAAAACCTAGTAGCCTTGATTCGAGCTCGGTGGGGTCAAGCGGTAATTAGCTTAGATTTGGCTCAAAACTCATGTCGAGCCTCCCAAGAGCATGTTTGACCTGTCAAACAATTGAGCCAGAACAAGGCTCGTTTGAGGCACTTGAGTTCGGTCACTTTAGCTTGGATTCGCCTTAAACCTAGTGTCGTGCCTCCTAGGACAACATCCGACGGGTCTGAAAAATTGCAACTAGGATGGGCTCGTTTAAGGCATGGAAATGGAGTGGAACCCCGGGTCGGTGGGGTCAAGCAAGGTTAACTAGGATTTTGTGGCCTTAACTAGTTTGGATTGGCCTCAAAACTGATGTTTGTGTCTCTTAAAACCATGTTCGACGTGTCAGAAAAATTTCAGCTGAACGGAGCTCGTTTGAGGTGTTGAAATGGAGTTGACCTGATTTGGGCTCCTTTCTGTTAATGTATATATATCTATAATAGTTGGTCCCACATTGGTTAGAAAGGGAAACATTCCTCTCAAGTTAGGCTATAAATAAGATACCTCTCTTGTAAACAAAATATACTATTCAATACAATTCTCTTCTCTTTGTATTGATTCATTTCCTTTCTTAAATTCAACTTGGTATCAGAGCTACTATTCACAGTGGTTCTCGGTATATTAAGAGTTGAGTACGCTCTGTGATTGCCACTATTAGTGGATCCTTCACATCAGAAAAACTTCTTTCATATCATTTTCATACCTATCAGGTTGTCACTATAGTCGGAGTCTTATTCTCCATCGACGTCATCTCAGCCGCCACTCCATCAATCATTCTCCATTGACGTCATCTCAGTCGTCACTATGTCTCGCGGTACTCATTCTAGATCTGCTGTCACTACTGCCGAAGGTTCATCATCTACTACTTCCATTGAGACGTTTTTTGCCTCTGACATAGAGGAAATTGTCAAACAAATTCTTTCTCATTCTGGTAATCTACCCTCTACTGCTATGTCAGTCACCTCAGGTAATTTATATTGGTTATTTGAATCTGCATGTTGTAATCACATGACACCTGATTCCACTATATTTGCCACCAAACATCTTGCTAATCATACCCCGACTATTCAAACTACTGATGGTTCTCCTATGATCGTGAGTCATATCGGAAAAATCTCAACATTAAACACTTCCCTTCCTGATACTTATTGTATTTCCCAACTCACTTTCAATCTTATATCTGTTGGTCAATTATGTGACTTCAGTCTAACTGTCCTCTTTTCTGCCTCTGGTTGTTGTGTGCAGGATCCAAAGATGAGACAAACTCTTGGGATAGGCCGTAAGGTTGGACAATTCTTTGAGCTTATCAATCTTCACCTTCCATCCCATTTCTCCTCATCAGTTCAGACAGCAACCACAGTCTCATCTATCCCATCCATTAGTCTCTGGCATTCTCGTCTGGGTCATGCTTCTGTTGGTCATCTTCAATCCTTAGTATCTAATGGTTATTTAGGGCTTGTTAATAAAGAACAATTTGATTGTCTTCCTTGTCAACTTGCAAAACGGCATTGTCATTTCACAATAGTGATTCTTTTCTTCTGCACCATTTGATTTGATTCACTCTGATGTTTGTGGCCCGTCTCCCACTGCTACTATGGGAGGCTCTAGATATTTGTCATTTTTGTTGAGATTACTCTCGTTACAACTTGGATATTTCTTATGCGTAATTGATCTTAATTACCTCAGTGTACTTTGATTTTGCTAACATGGTCAAAACTCATTTTCTTGCAATATCAAAGTGTTTCGTATTGACATGCTACCGAATACACAGACTCTAGAGTCCTTGACTTTCTTCACCAACATGGCACTCTTCCTCATCGTTCATGTCTAGACACTTCTCAACAAAATGGGCGTGCTGAGCGCAAACACCGAGACATTCTCAATACCGTCCGTGCTTTTCTCATATCTGCTTCGTGTCCTGAACGCTTTTGGGGTGAAGCTGCTCTTACAGCTGTTTACACCAAGAACCGCGTGCCTTCTCCCATCATTGGGAATCAATCACCCTTTGAGCGTCTTTATGGTCACCCTCCTGACTATAGCACTCTTAAGGTATTTGGTTGTGCTTGTTTTGTTCTTCTTCAAACTCATGAGCGCACCAAATTGGAATCTAGATCTCGATTATGTTATTTTTTGGGATACGGTGTTGAACACAAAGGCTACAGATGTTGGGATCCTTACTCCAAACGTCTCCGAGTATCTCGTCATGTTATTTTCTGGGAACACAAGATATTCGCCTCCATATCCAAGCTAGTTTCACCTGCCACATGACAACACCTCTCTCCTACTCACTGACCTCTCCACAGATCTTTTTCCTGACACTCCTGAGATAAACTCTTCTTCTAAGTCAACACCTCAGCCAACACATCCTATCTCTTTTTCAGATATGTCATTGCCCATTAACATGTCTACAGATACCTTAATTGAGTTATCCACCTTGCCCTCTTCTAAGGAACTTGTCTCTTCCGATGGATCCGCTCCAACAGCTTCTGATCTCCCTTCTCGGCGAAGTGACCGGGTAAAAACTCTTCTGTTATCTTCGTGATTTTGTTGTATTTTCTAGTATTCTTTCTCACCATGAACCTCAGTCTTATCGTGAAGCTAGTTTTGATCCTCTTTGGCAAAAAGCAATGAATGATGAACTACAGGCACTCGAAAACACTCACACCTGGGATCTAGTAGACCTACCAACAGGAAAACATGCTATGGTATGCAAGTGGGTTTACAAGATCAAAACTCACTCTGATGAGTCCATTGATCGGTACAAAGCTCGCTTAGTAGCTAAAGGGTTTACCCAGGAGTATGGGATTGATTATGAGGAGACCTTTGCCCCAATTGCCCGCCTCACTTCAGTTCGCAGCTTAATTGCAGTTGCTGTCGTTCGTCATTAGGAATTATTTCAGATGGATGGGAAAATTGCTCTTCTTAATGGTGAACTCACCGAAGAAGTTTATATGTGCCCTTCTCTTGGTTCTCATCATCTTCCTCATCAAGTCTACAAACTTCATCGGACACTTTATGGTCTCAAGCAAGCTCCTCCGGCTTGATTCTAAGTTTAGCACCATTGTTGGAGATTTTGGGTTCACTTCCAGCTCACATGATTCTGCTCTTTTCATTCGCAAAACAGACCAAGGTACTATCCTTCTTCTCCTCTATGTTGATGATATGATCATCACTGGTGATGACACATCCGGAATTTTGGATCTCAAGACTTATCTCAGCCAACATGTCGAGATGAAAGATCTTGGAAAACTTAGTTACTTTTTGGGACTTGATGAGGAAGCAAGTATGCTTCTGATCTTCTTTCTCGAGCGGGACTCACACCTACCTTTT
>JAJHSJ010000202.1:0-40924 GCA_021015155.1 Magnolia officinalis
GCCTATGGGCAAGGCCCATTGTGATGTATTCATGGCCTATGGGCAAGGCCCGTTGTGATATGTATTAGGCCCATGAGCAGGGTCCACTTGTTGTGTATATGTGGCCCTTGAGTAAGGCCCATCGTGTTGTTATTAGGCCTTTGTGTGAGGCCATGGGCCCATTATATGTTTGACTCTATGTGGGCCATTCCTTGTGGGCAATGTTAGTTAAATGTCCATATTGTCGAGGCCGATTGTTGAATACCGATTATGAGTATGTGACACCATAGCATCATGATACATGCCTACACGCATCATCTACATGTTTGTTATGAAATGTGATTGACCATTGCATGTCATTGGGCAGGATGATATGAGACTCCCTGATAGGCGGAAGTTATCTCACGTGAGCGCACGACATGCGCAGGATTGATGTATGATTGGATTGTATGACTCATGCATCTTGCATTATGATTATTGTACGCCCTAGCGACATCAGAGCCGTAGCCTCCACAAGCATATCGTGGATGGCCAGATGGGACACCGAAAATGTTTGGTTCTAGCATACGGGCGCCATAGATGTCCCTGGGTGAAAATCCCTAAACCTCCGTGGCCAGGAGACGCCCCAACATCGAGACCGAGTGGATATATGAGCTCATAGGGTTGTATACCAGTAGGCCGCGTCTCCCACTGTGTCGTGGTCGGTTGGGAGGGGGTGTGACCTTACCCGCCTGAGTGAGGGGGCAATGTCTAGGTTGAGTTTGACCAGCTTGAGGAATGGGTTCGCTATCGACGAGTCGGGCCTGATATTGGCAGGTGAATAGTGAGGTCTCTTGCACTTACCCAGTTGTGCGCTCGGATAGGGACGACAAGCTGGCTAGAGTGTAATAAACCTCAGTGATGATCCCAAAGATGAATTGTACTGATATGTGGACTTATTGAGCAGGATTTGCATACTCATTCATTCATTCATTCACTATCCACTCGGGCTGGTGGTGTGCAACTATTTGTTACGTGTACCTTCGCATGGCTAGGATTTCGGTTAGGCGCTCGACTAACCTGAGATCAGGAGTTTACCACATTGAGTCTGACTATCAAATTTAGGTATGAGACTGGTTTGGATAGAAGTCCCTTGTGAAGAAATCCATAGCCTGCGATATTACGTACTATCATCCTGACTTCACATCCAGTATGGTAATTCTATTCGCACCACATATTGCCTTACATCCGCGGTTATGGCATTTTGGGTTACTGTGTTTCTACATTTATATGGTCTAGATACGGCTGACGCTATTCGTGAACTCATCAGGAATTGTATATTGCATTGCATTCTCGGCATCTGATATTTGGCTCTTTATGATTCCTCATTTGCATAGTTGTTATACATTGAGTATTCTGATATTGATTGACTCATGGACTTGTCCGTATTTTCGCTTACTCTGTTATCGTATGATTTATGACCTTTTCAGTATTTCTGCTTACTTTGATAATTTATGATCTTGTTATTTTTTCTGCTTACTCTGATAATTCATGACCTTGTTAGTATCTCTGCTTATTCCGACATTGTACGATTTATGGATTACCAGTATTTTTGATATTGTATGATGATGACATTGTATTGAATACTTGACACTTACCTTGTGCACACACTTACACTACCCTCTAAGCTTTCTATAAGGTTATGCACGATAGATGCATGCAGGTGATGTTAGGTTGCAGCAGTGTTGAGCTTGGGGCGTGCAGCGGTCTCTTGGAGTTTTGATTTCTGATATATGTATCTCCCTTTCAGCTTTGTACTCAAATGATTATATTAGTGGATATGTGATGATGATATTGCCTTTGTGAATTGGGTAATCTTGTGGTTATGCTTATTACGATTTAAATAAAAAAAATCTCCTTGTAGGATCCCAGGATCGGAATCTGGCATATGGATGCTAGGAGTCGAGAATGGGGTACTACGGAGGTTGTAGGCACCGGATTCGGTGATCAGGATTCCTGTGAATCCGATTTTCGGGTTTGAGGCATGACACGGGGTCCACTGGGCAGTGAGGGCCTCACCGAATCGGCGAGGCCTCACCAAATTGTGGGCCTGGCAAGGCCGCAGTGGGCCGGTGGCCCGTTTTCGGCAGAAAAATTTTATGATTTTTATCCAACTTTGAAAAATCATATCTCCCTCATTATAACTCTGAGTTAGGTGATTCGAAAGCCAGATTGAAGCTTAATGAGTCTAGTTTCATATAAAAATAAGTAAAAAATATATTAAATTGTTTAATATAATTAAATATAGGTTGTTGTGATAACTATCCGAAAATCATCAGTTTGGACAGCTGCTACTTCCAGAATTTTTAGAATTTTTCTTCAACACGAAAGCAATGAAATTTGGTAGAGATGAAGTAGACTTGGTGATGAACTACTAAAAAAATAATTAAAATAATATACTAATTAAAAGTACTAGAAAGAGGCGTAGAACTACCCTAGGACCATATTCTGTCGTAAATAGGACATAATTTAGTTAAGTATTAAACTGAATACTTAGTAGAATTAGCTTGAACCACTTTAAATACGAAGTGCAAGACCCAAAATGAGCAGAACCGCTAACGATACATTACCCTATAACATAGGAACAATCTCATTACCCAGTTGCTCTTGAGAGCATCACGAAACTTCGTATCGGTTAATGATAAATTCCTGACGTGGATGCTATTTCACATGCAAAATACGATGTCTGTTTTGCGTTTCAGTTATATACGAACTATGTGAAGTTTAGCGTATTCTTTATATTTGTAGAAAGTACCGTATACATATGAAATTTGAAAGTGTGCTTGCTATGATTAATCGCCTTGTGTATGCACTAGTTATGCGTGTAACAACTCCTTGGCGAAAAGATTCGCCCTAATATATGTTTGGGCCAACTTACGTTATGTAAGCTAATAAGTGTAATCTAAGTTTTTGCGAAAATGCTTTATAAGTAAGTACTTAGGAGATAGTGCTTTAGGTGGGTGTTGAGTTAGGATTCTTAACTACCCTAGGGATGTGTGTGATTTCCTCCATGCAAGTTGTTTAGTTTATCACTTTACTTACGAAATGCATGTGTATGGATTCTTGTTTATGTTGCATCTTATAATATGCATGATATTATGATTAGATTACTTCGTTACTCCTGTTCTGACTACTTCACATGCTTATTGGTTAAGGTTGAATGTGTATGGGGCTATGTTATGGTCCAGGCAAACGGTAACAGGCTTGAGTTCGTGGTTGAGATTTATTCGCCATGTAAGACGTGTTTGTCGAACCCGAGCCGTACTAGAGCTGTCGGCAGTGGTTAGGCCACACGGAGTGTTTATGCACTTCATGTCGATTAACTTAAGGTATGCTCGAAATAGTCTAGCTCGTCAAGTAGCCTGATTGACCCGATGTATGTTCACCATGTATGGACGCTCTTGCTTGAACCTAAGATACCAAACTTACCATTGAAAAACCCTAATAACCATAGTACCTCGATCCACTAAGACTCATGAGCCGGACATGGTGGTATGGGACACCGTGGTCGAGCTGTCGGCCTACACTGGGGCGATGAGCCTCCCCGTAGTGACCAGTGAGCAACCCAGACTCGTGATCCGATTACGGTGGTATGGGACACTGTATTCGAGGTGTCGGCCTACACTGATTAGGTGACGATTCCTTTGTAGTGACCTCGAGCGTACTCTGAGTCTATGTGGAGGCGACGAGCCTTTTCATAACAACTAGAGTATAAACTAGGCTTGCACTGATCAGGCGACGAGCTCTTTGCAGTGACCTAGAACCATAACATCGTATGAGATTTACTAAGACTGACGACCTTAGAATGGATAATTTTTTGAAAAATGATATAAGGGAGGTACCTTAGTTTCTTCATCTTGCTGTATGAATAAACCTAAGTAAGAACCTGGTTAATCACGTGCATGCACCGCATTGCATGTGCTTTGGCGTGGAAGAGTACTTTCGGGTGGTTGTCATGCGCGCTGTAAGATGAAGACGCTGAGGGAGTGTAGGCGAGGGCATGCATCATTCTTACATATCATGTTGCATTAATCAAGAGTATTTAGGACATGATTGCTGTACTGCTTTATCATTACTGCTTGATTGAATTGATAACATGTTACGGGACGGTGTTTTAAACACCAACCAGACCCTGTTTTAGTTTCAGATGATGGCAATGCTTGCGAAGCGGAGCCAGACTTTTATGATGACGAGGAGGGTTTCTCCTATATGCAGTTATCAGGCGAGTCTATGTAGACTATGTTCTGATTGACGGGGTTACAGGGTTGCTGATTAGATGTCATTACACTTGTTATTTTGTACCTTCGGAACATCCATGTATATTCATTTTGTTCATTTTTGGAGTATACATGTATATATTTAACCTGGTAACATGTTCATACTCTGGAGACTTACAAAAGTATATATATTTTATATATCTATCACAGTCTTCCGCTTGCGTAATTTAACTGTCTCTGGAGTATGATATGTTGATTTGGTATAATCTCACTCATGTTTAATGCACTAATACGAACAACATTCAATCATCATTATCTATGTTGCATAAGTGATGCGTTGGAACTCGGGAGCTGAGCTTCTGCTTGACTCCCAATTTTCAAGGCGTTACAAAGGGACACTTGACTTTTATTTTCTTTTCCTTCTTGTAACTATCGTTTCCTCAAATCACTATTAAGGTTAAGACATTGTGATTTCTTAAGTAGTGATTTGAGTTGAGTGGTAGTTCCCTAGCATATTTCAGATCTGCTTACAACTGACTAGTTAATAAGGCTATCCAGTACACAAACAAAATTCCTAAAATTCTAAAAAATCTCACAAAGTAGAAATCGTACATGAGTGTAGAAGAAGAAATGTGCCTAACCCCTTCCTTCTCTACCATCGATGTCCTTACATAGAATTTCATGCCACAGACCATTCAAATAGTAATTTTAATTGGAGAGTCTTCGATTTCTCAACTGAAAGCTATTCAAGGGTGTCTAACCGACTATAGATTATGAATTATTTGACTAGTGATGACTCTAAGCCATACATATATCATCTTGAGTCAATATTGTATCCCTCGATCAAGAATCCACACATGAGCTTCCACTCCATAGAATTGCGTGGGGGCAATCACGCTGTAGGAGAGTGTCCATAATGCTTCATGGATTGACTAAGATTATCTTTTGCACTGATTTTCCAATGCCAAGCTTGATGACAATATTGTTGCTCAATGGGTGAAGAATGTTATAATCCATAGGTCAATTAGTGGGCCAAACCATTCGGGCTAACAGAGGGGGCTAAGCATCCTCACTTAAGATCTACAATAAATTTCAATTTAAAATTTTAGTTTGGAATAATAGTCGAACAATTAAGGAAATATTTGGCCTTAATTGTAGGATAATGGATTAGCCTTAAGTTTAAATTTATGTTTTGAATTGAAATTTTGTAAAATGTCACAACTATTTAAGTAATTTTAAAGCATTAATGAAAAAAGAGAATTTTTTTGCAATAATATTTTGCTTGATTGCAATGAGGAACAATCCAACCTCGAATTTAGACTAATTATCTCAATATCCAAGTACGATCTTACAATGTTAGAACATGATCAAATCCAAAACATTACATAAGCAAGGCAGAGTGGACGTCATGAGATAAGTGATCGCTTAGAACCCTTTAGATCTTTCTATATGTAATTTTCCTTTGCTAATTTAGACATTACATAGGTGTTGTTGTCACTATATGTAATACCTAGATGATTGATTAAATGCCTTAGACGTTTTGATTATTAACAGCCTATTGAGAAAGATTTGTCTCCACTTGTAACAAGTGGATTCCTACTTTTTTGTATTTAAAGTTTATTTGTAAATAAATATTTAATCAATAAACTTAATTTATTACAACTAAAGGCTTTACAACTACCAATGTGCCAACATCTCCCACTTAGTCATAAGAACCTAATATGTTATAAGGCTACTCTCACTAATGTGTAGATGTGTCCTTTCGAACTCTCTTGTTAAGAGAGTTTTAACATTGCAAATATAATTCTCATGACATAATCCTTTTAAGAGCTTTGGTTTCAAAAAGCATGTTTCACATTTATTTATAAAAACTCCAAGTCAAAGTGAATAACTATGACCAAGGATTCTAATGAATATATTGATTTTAATGGATATGTTTACTTCTTTTAACCCTCATTCTAAAAAATAGGTTTCACATTCATTTAGAAAAATTCTAAGCGGGTAACTATTGCCCCGGTGATTCTATTAGAGTCAATGCCCTAAAAACCATTTGCGGCCTAATCCACTAGCCATGGATGTGATTAGGTGGATCACAGTCATTGATCATGATGACCATGTGCTTTAGATTGAACATTCGATATGACTTAAACAATTTAGTGTTATTCTCATCTTATATTTATTAGGTTTGTTAAGGAGTGAGTCCTCTGGTAGTCTTTGGGAACTTGAGATGGGATATAATGGTCATTGACCTAGGAGAGTCATGGTCCATGGATCTTAGTACCATGTTAAAGCATGACCTTCACAAGTATGTAGGATATACTTGTGGTCATTAGGTCATGAGATGTATAGTCATCTTGTAAGAAGGGACTGACTTAGGTTAGGATGAATAGTCTTCACCATCGGGAGCTAACTTAGTGTTAGTTAATTTCTTACCCTTACCTTGCAGAAGAGTGTGAGTGTGCCATGAATAAAGGATCCAGATTTGGACCGTTGGTCCCTCACATTTGTGGATCGAGATCAAGTTAACAATCTAGAGGCTCATTAGCTTGGATTGTGATTATGAAATCAAGACTAATAATGCATAAAGATGGTTTGATTTTGTAACGCCCTGAAAATCGGAGGTCGAGCAAAGCTCAGCTCCCGAGTCCAACGCATCACTATGCAACATAGATAATGATAGTTATGATAAGTGCACTGAAACATGAATGAGATTATACCAAAACAACATATTATACTCCAGAATAGTTAAATTACGCAAGCGGAAGACTGTGATAGATATATAAAATGTATACACTATTATAAGTCTCAAGAGTGTGAACATGTTACTAGGTTATATATACATGTATATTCCAAAAATGAATAAAAAGAATATACATGGGTGCTCCAAAAGTGTAAAATAACAAGTGTAATGGCGTCTAATCAACATCCCTATAACCCCGTCGATCAAAACATGGTGTACATAAACCCGCCTGAAAACTGCATGTAGGAGAATGCCTCCTCGTCATCCTCGAAGTCAGGCTCCACCTCAGGAGTCACGTCATCACCTACAATCAAGACAGAGTCTAGTTGGTGTTTAAAACACCGTCCCGTAACGTGGGAGTGAGTGATTAACTCAGTGGAACTATACAGTAAAGGTTAACATGTTATCAATTCAGTCAAGCAGTAATGATAAAGCAGTAAAATCAAACATCCCTGAATACTCTTATTAATATAAGAATGATATGAATAATGATGCATGCCCTCGCCTACACTCCCTCGTGCGACACCATCTTACGGTCGTGGTATGCTTTCTTCCCTCTGTGCTCTTCAACCCAGGGCACATGCAGTGCGATGTTATGAGCGTGATTACCAAGTTTTTATTAGTCCTTTTCATACAGCAGGATTGGAAAACTAAGGTACCTCCCTTATATCAATTCCCAAATCCATCTAAGGTTATCAATCCTAGTTAATTACATACGATAGGCAAATTCAAGTCACTACCACCAACACCCTACCAACTGGCAGTCTATTTTCAAAGGATCATCGCCAACCCGACTGGGGACCACAGACAGGCTGTGCCGAGGTAGGCCTATTTCGTACTCGAGGTCACTCTACCAACGCCCTACCAACTGACAGTCTATTTTCGAAGGCTCGTCGCCAAACCGACTGGGGACCACAGCCAGACTGCACCAATGGAGGCCGACAGCTCGACCACAGTGTCCCATACCACCATGTCTGGCTCATGAGTCTTAGCGGATCGAGGTACCAAGGTTAACGGGGTTTTCACTGGTGAGTTTGGTACCTTAGGTTCAAGCAGTAGCATCCAAACATGGTGAATATACATCGGGTCAATCGGATTACTTAGCGAGCTCGACTAGTACGAGCGCATCTCGAGTTTATCGACATGAAGTGCGTAAGCACTCCGTATGGCCTAACCACTGTCATCGACCGAAGTACGAATCGGATTCATCGGACACGTCCTTTGTGGCAAAACAATCTCAGCCATTAACACGGAATCTGTTACCGATTGCCTGGACTTTATCATAGTCCCACACATATTCTGATATGAGAAATATACATACATGAGAATCATATATCATTTAGCAACCAATGTAAGCATCATTTGAATATATTATGAAACACATATAATACGCTATTCTACATATACGTATTCCACACAAAGCACACCATTTAGATTTCAGCTATTAGCAGGAATTTATACATATAGCTAAGGTGTTGGGAAACCTATCTCAACAATCCTATTAGATACAGTTCATCTAACTACTTCTCATATAAACATTTTATCAAACACTTATATTACAATGTCAACACACATAACATATATTGTCTATGACATGTATTTGGACAAATCCTTCCAACAAGGAGTTGTCACGAATACGACAATCATACATTTGCATTCTATAAACATAACAGGCACAAATCATGATTCCATAGTCATTCAGTCCTTTCAATAAACACTTAGACTACACACATCTCCATACATGTTGTATGTTGGTTATACATGTATTAGGCCGAATCCTTTTACTAGGGAGTTGCCCCGTATACCACACGCATATACCCAAGGCGGATAATCATGGCATGCACGAATCCGGGTTCCATACTCATTTAATCATTTCCACAAACACGTGAGCTACACACTTTAACATATATAGCGTATATTGGTTGTGGCATGATTTAGGGCAAGTCCTTTCGCTAGGGAGTTGTCGATACATAACAAGCATATAGTCACGGCAAATAATCATGTTAGACACAAATCCAAATTCCATATGTATTCAAATATTTCCATACGTACATAGAATACACTATATTCAACATAGCTCATATATAATCGTAAAGTGAAATAAACGACACATTTTGCATGTGAAATAGCACCCACGTCAAGAATAAATCATTAACTGACATGAAAGCCTTAAAAACCATAACCTAAACATATATAGTCCGCACCTTACGCCGGTAAATGCGTAACAGAGTCATTTTAGACACTTAGTCTTTGTCAACGGCGGATTGGCGACCTATAGCATGAATTAGGTTAGCTATTTCATCACTTACACTATCTGAAACCCTAAAACAGATTAGGGGTTGGATTTCTTACCTAAGAACGGGATCGGAATCGCCGGAATAGTGATACAGAAAAGCTGATTTAATCCGTGGAGTGATGGGATTGAATCCCAGGGATGAACTCCAACTCTCTCTCTCTCTTTCCTTCTCTCTCTTTCCTCTCTTCTCTCTCCTAGGGTTTTCCAAATTCGTATGGAATGAGAGAGTGAGGGCTTAAGGCCCTTATATAGGCCCAAAACTGATGGAAATGGCCCCAGGGCCAAGGTATACTTAGGTTATAACCAAAACTCATCTGTTTCGGCTCAACGGAGCACTTCTGGAGGCTCCCTTTCTACGTGCGGTCGGACTTAAGCTTCCTGACCATGGATCTAGGTTGAGTTAAGTTTTCGGTCCAATCGGATTTACAGATCGGCTGCGGTGGACCAGTTTCAGTTCGACAGTCACCGAAACTCGATCAGGGTCACAGGTACACTTCCATGTATGGGAAATTTCTCCTGATCTGAGGGTGTATTTGGGTCAGATTCTGACGGTCTGAATCCTTATATTCGGCCTGCAAGCGACAAGTCTCAGATTACTTAAATTCAGATTTCATTTCTAAATATGTTCACGTTTCTCACACACTTTACTCCGGGCTCAAGCGAATAGCTTCGGGACACTATCTGGACTTAATTTTCGAGGTGGTGGTCAAGTCCAATAAGGCGGTCTTAATTATATAATTTTGTAGTAATCGGACTTTCGACGTGCGGTCCAGGTCCGATACGGAGTTTCGGTGTGCTCCTGAGAGCAATTGGGTAATGAGATTGATCTTAAATTTCATGGTAATGTAGCGTCGATGATTCTGCAAGTTTTGAGTCTTGCAGTTCATATTTAAAGTCGTTCAAGTGAATTTCACTAGGAAACTAGTTTAGCACTAGCTAATACTCGCCTAATTTCTAAAGAATTTGGTCCTAAGTGATTTTTGCCTGAGGTGGTACTCGGATCTTTGTACGGATTTTTCTGGGACATTACAATCTACCCCCCTTAAAGAAAAATTTTATCCCCAAAATTGTCTAAGGGTAATAAGTAAAGGTTTTTAGGTTAGTTCTGTTGGTTTCAGGTTTATATACGTGTTATAGTATGTACAGCTACACTAGCCTAGCTCATATCGGTCTACCCCCCTTAAAAGTTTCTACCTTTGAGGTTTGAAGATAAATGTCTAAGTCATTATTATCGTGCTAAGTGTCTAATGTTAAAGGTTACCTAAGGGTGGGATGTTCTACCATTTATGATTGAGTTAATACGGAAAGTCAGTTGTAGTAGGCTCGAACCTGATACGTCGATTGGCCGCCTGACTAGGGTAGACAACACATTATATCCCTTTCTAATCTTGATGGATCCTGGTCTTTTACTCGGTTAAGTAGTGAGTCCTTTGGTAATCACCCAGGATTGAGAGTTGAGTTAAGCCGCGAATGCCTCGTACGGATATGGTTCTGAAATTCTGAAATCGAATCATCTTAAATATTTAAGGAGTATTATAATTCGCTAGGAGGTTCAAGCCTCATGTATATAAGGTTGTCCTTTGGATCTTGTTCAACGAGAGTTCTTGTTTAACCTATGTTTAACTTGGTGGATAATAAGTTCTTTCCTGGTGCTCATAGTCAAAAGACTATACTAGAAGGGTTTTCAATCTCCTAATATTATAGTTGTAGGTCACCATTTCAATCATACGGCTAGGGAGTTATGAGCAAATTTGTACTTTGGTTTCATTAACTTCGGGAGGTAAGGAAGAGTCGAGAGTCCTAAAATATTGTAGAAGTTTGGAATGCTAGCAACATAAGGCCGCGAGAAGGGAAAGAAAAAGGGAAATCTCCTTGACGCGGAAAGAAGAAACTTATAACTTTACTGTGGTCTTCCTCTAACATGATCTTACAGAGTATTAAACTATGAAGCTCAATCCTACTCGAGGGTTCAATTTAATTGTACAAAAACAACATATATATATATATATGTATTTGTATATATATATTTACGTATAATCAAATTTAATCACAGGATAATTCCTAGTATGAATATAAGAATTTCTAAAAGATATGACCAACCTATTAGCAACTTGAAGTTGTAGAAATTTTCCGTTTCAACCTTTCTATTATTTACAACATATTTGTCCCCTCTAGTTACCATATTATTATTATTATTATTATTTTAATGAGGATAATAATCCATTGTTGGGCCTATTCTTTCATACGAATTGATTTAATAGACCCAGTGTCTGCCAATAGGAATACAGGCGTACCTTGAATGTGAGCAGTGACCTCAAAGGTCAAAGGCGCTGCAGTTGTTGACTCAGGTGCTTCAACTGTAAGTGCATGCACACAGGCTTGTTGAGAATGGTTTGGTTGCGTTGTCATAAGTCTTTGAGGCAGCCTATTCTGAGGTACAGGTGGTCGGTAAAATGGCTGAGCTGGTGATGTAGATCGTAGAGGTGGAGTCTCTATATCACGTGGTTGTCGACGGTCGATCTTCTGAGGTGGTGTGACACCGTTGTCTTTCATCTTGGTGAAACAGAAGGGGTCAGTGTGTCCGCCTTTATCGTAATATGTACACCAATGTTTCGCTCGCCTTTGCTTGGTCGGCAGAGCCATGGGGCTGGGAGGCAAGTCTACATGTGGCCTCTTACCTAGGACTGGTCGGTCCTGTGATTTGGGCTGAGGCCTCGGGCCCATTGGTATACATATTTGAGAAACTCTGTCTCCATCTTGCTCAGATCTTAGAGACATGTTGACTAACTCGACGTAATTGGAAATGCTAGCGCAACATGTCTGAGTGCGGATATCGGGCCACAACCCATCTGAAAAATGCCGCATTTTCATCGGTTCATCAGTTAGTATCAAAGGAGCGTATCTGGCTAGCTCTGTGAACCTATTCTCGTACTCTGCCACTGTCATACCCTCCTGTCGGAGGCGAAGGAACTCTCCCTCCTTCTCATGGCGGTACGTGAGGGGGAAATATTTCTCGTGGAAGTGTGTCTCAAATGCACCCCAAGTCCACATGTGTCCTGTGGGAACCGTTTGTAGGACGTTGTTCCACCATAAACTAGCCTCCTCGAACATATAGGTGGCTAGCTCAACTTGTTCTACCTCAGTGCAGTGCAGCGGCTTCAATATCTTAGAGATGAGATCTATCCAGTACTCAGCCTCCTCGAGTCTGTGAGTACCCGCAAAAGTGGGAGGACGGAAACGCTGAAAGCACTCAAAAAGTCCGCTGGTATTTATGTTCCCAGCAGGGTGCGTAGGTGACGCAGGCGGAACAACACTCATCTTCTGGGCAAGGGCCCCTGCTATGGTGGTGAAAAACTGTTGTTGCTGCTGTGCCTGCTGCTGCTGCTGCTGTGCCCACTGCTGCTGCATCAACAACATCAGCTACTCCAACCTATCAGTAAGGGGAGCCGGCTGAGGCATGGGTGGCGTTGACGTTGACGCACGGTTCTGCTCAGGAACCGATGGTGTAACAGGTGGCACTACAGGCGGTGTCATATGTGTCGGTCCAGTGGCCGGCTGAGAATCCGGCATGGCAGTGTGGGTCAGGCCCAAACTAGGGTCTATCTGACAATCACTCAGGGAAGATACCCCGTCAATCGGATCGCCAAAAGTGAGATGCGCCGCAACCCGTGTAGCCTTAGGTGACATTCCCTATATTTAACATAGGGTGCAACCCAGGTCAGATTCAGCATAATCACAAACACTTTTACACAGCATTCATACACAGATTAAAGCAACTTCATGCATTTTATTTACCAAAATTGTCATAATAAATGAAACCCAGTGTTACATGAATCATGACAGAAGATGCATGTGAGATAATACAACCAAGACTTCAACATTTAAAACATGTTACCAACTATTACACTACTAGGCCTATCAACATGAAAACACAAAGATTCTATCACCGCCACAAAACAAGCCACAGGGCGACGACATGGATGACTAGGCATCCGAGTCTGGTGACGGAGGAGGGGCACCCTTATCTTGCAAGCAGCACAGGATAAACTTCAAAGTGCGAGTCACTTTCTTAACTTGTGTTTCACGAGGGTTCGAAGATCGATCATATCCCATCGTAGGACAGCCTGACCCTCCTCAAGTCGAGCTAAACGGGTATCCTTAGCAGCCCGATCAGTGTCCTGCTCCGGTGCCGTAGGAGGAGAGCTCTCATCAGTGTCTTGAGCCTCTTCTTCCTCGCTCTGTTCTTCTTCTATTTCAGCTCCACCTTCTTCCTCATTCTCTTCCTCTTCACTCTCTGTCTCATCCTCGCTCTCATCAAGTCAGGCTTGTCGTTGCCATGGTCCGATGTGCATTTGATTGAGAGTAGTTTTATTGATGAAATGTTGCGGCACTGGGAGTTCTGCACCAAGTCCGTAGCCAAACTCGCGTGCAATCTTGTATATGAGTTGGCCGAAGGGGAGTGAATCAGTTCTTCTATTGGAGTATGCGGTAAGAACTATCTGTCGCAACATGAACGTAGGCACGCACAACTTCTCCCCCCTGCCCCACTTGATACAGAAAATCTACCATCAGGCGCGTACACTTGCTGCGATTGCTCTACCTGGGGTAGACGCTAAATGTGCAGATATGGTGAAGCAGACGGAAATCATCATTCATATTAGTCACTAGAAGGCTATTGTTAGGCTGCCACTGTACCAGCCGGCCACAAGGAACCGCGTACGGCGATCCCTTTCATGTGCACTCTTCAAATTCTACTCACTTACATGGACTTGGCCAAGCAGTATTCCCATGAGTCGAGCTATCAGGCCAGCGTCAATTGTAGCCTCCTGACCTCTTCCCACGGGAATCTTGAACTGCAAGGGCTCTAGTGTAGGCTCTTAAATATGGGCATAGAATGCTCAGACAGTGCCCATATTTGCACGATATTTTTCCTTAAACACAAGGCCCCAACCGGCCTCACCCAGGCACTCCAATAACAGATACTCTCCAAAGAGCTGTCCATCCACATGCGCTTCAAAAGGGACCCTACGACCCTCATATCTTCCATGGGACAAATCCGCCAGTAGAGCTCTTGGGAGAGGATCCTGGGGACGAGGTCCCGTTTAGTCCATATCTCACGTTCAACGCCCGTGCCAGCGGTGGCGCCTTTCTTTTTCCTTGAACGAGTAGGGCGACTAGGCCCGGCTTCATCCACGGCACCCTTTCTCTTTCCCATGAGAGAGGAAAGGGTTGGGGTCTTTAGGTCTCCACGGATTTGAGCCTCCAAAGGGTGTGTTAAGGCTCAAATGATAGGGGTTAAAGAAGGAAAATGAAGAGATGGGATGGGTTAGTGGGTTTACACGAATTTGAGACACAAGGAATATTTGAAATGCTCAAATGAGAGGGAAAAGGGAAGAGCAACAGCCGTGGAAGATGATTTGAATGGGTGGTGAAGGAGGTGTACGAAAATGAAAGAAAAGTGCGTGGAGGGGCGATTTGAGTGAGGAATCTGAACTTTTTGGAAGAAAAAAAAAACTTGGAGGGGTGGTTTGTGAAGGAGGGGCGACCTAGGAAGGGTTTTAATAAAAAACCCGTGCAGCCACACAACGCCCTAGGAACGATCGGCCCGATCGGCCCGCCCGGCCGAACTCGTCTGAGGGTGAGGCCTCGCCAAACCAGCGAGGCCCTCGCTGGTCTCTGGACCTTCTGGCGAGGGTTCGCCCTTTGGCCGAGCTCCTCCCCCTAGGTCCAAAAACATGTGGGGCCCACCTTGGGTCCCCTTGGACTTGTTTGGTTTGGCCCCCGACTCTTATTCGAGTCGTTTCAGATCCTTTCGGGTATGTTTCTGATGTACAGCTGCACATGGAGATTTTTGAAGGTTGGGATGGGGTCAACCATGGTCTAAACTCGTTGCTTGACGGCCTAGGGGTGATCCGAGGTTGCCTCAAGCAATCACAGAGGTGTACAGACTCGATCTCGTCGATCGATATCGATGAACTTCGTCACTTGATGAAATCGGAAAAACCTAAGCTTGTTTCTACATTTTCCTCACACCCACCTGTGTCGAAAAGTGTCAGCGTACGTCGTGTGACCATAACCCAGGTCCGGTTTAATCCAAATCATGCTCTGATACCAACTTATAACGCCTTGAAATCGGGGGTCGAGCAAAGCTCAGCTCCCGAGTTCCAACGCATCACTTATGCAACATAGATAATGATGGTTATGATAAGTGCACTGAAACATGAATGAGATTATATCAAAGCAACATATTATACTCCAGACAATTAAATTACGCAAGCAGAAGACTGTGATAGATATATAAATATATACACTATTATAAGTCTCAAGAGTGTGAACATGTTACCAGGTTATATATATACATGTATATTCCAAAAAATGAATAAAAAGAATATACATGGGTGCTCTAAAAGTGCAAAATAACAAGTGTAATGGCGTCTAATCAACATCCCTGTAACCCCGTCAATCAGAACATGGTCTACATAGACCTGCTTGAAAACTGCATGTAAGAGAATGCCTCCTCGTTGTCCTCGAAGTTAGGCTCCGCCTCAGGAGTCGCGTCATCACCTGCAATCAAGACAGAATCTGGTTGGTGTTTAAAACACCATCCCGTAACGTGAGAGTGAGTGATCAACTCAGTGGAACTATACAACAAAGGTTAACATGTTATCAATTCAGTCAAGCAGTAATAATAAAGCAGTAAAATCATACATCCCTAAATACTCTTATTAATGCAAGAATGATATGAATAATGATGCATGCCCTTGCCTACACTCCCTCGTGCAACACCATCTTACGGTCGCGGCATGCTTTCTTCCCTCTGTGCTCTTCAACCCGGGGCACATGCAGTGCGATGTTATGAGCGTGATTACCAAGTTTTTATAAGTCCTTTTCATACAACAGGATTGGAAAACTAAGGTACCTCCCTTATATCAATTCCCAAACAATGATCCATCTAGGGTCGTCAATCCTAGTTAATTACATACGATAGGCAAGTTCAGGTCACTACCACCAGTACCCTACCAACTGACAGTCTATTCTCAAAGGCTCATCGCCAACCCGACTAGGGACCACAGTCGGGCTGTGCTGGGGTAGGCCTATTTCATACTCGAGGTCACTCCACCAACGCCCTACCAACTGACAGTCTATTTTTGAAGGCTCGTCGCCAACTCGATGGGGACCACAGCCAGGCTACACCAATGGAGGCCAACAACTCGAATACAATGTCCCATACTACCGTATTCGGCTCACGAGTTTAGGTTGTTCACTAGTCACTACGGGGAGGCTCGTCACCCCAGCGTAGGTCGACAGCTCGACCATGGTGTCCCGCACCACCATGTCCGGCTCATGAGTCTTAGCGGATCGAGGTACCAAGGTTAACGAGGTTTTCACTGGTGAGTTTGGTACCTTAGGTTCAAGCAGTAGCATCCAAACATGGTGAATATACATCGGGTTAATCGGGTTACTTAGCGAGCTCGACTAGTACGAGCGCACCTTGAGTTGATCGACATGAAGTGCGTAAGCACTCCGTGTGGCCTAACCACTGTCGTCGACCGAAGTATGACTCGGATTCATCGGACACGTCCTTTGTGGCAAAACAACCTCAACCATTAACACGGAATCTGTTACCGATTGCCTGGACTTTATCATAGTCCCACACATATTCTGATATGAGAAATATACATACATGAGAATCATATATCATTTAACAACCAATGTAAGCATGAATAGCATTTAAATATATTATGAAACACATATAATACGCTATTCTACATATACGTATTCCACACAAAGCACAACATTTAGATTTCAGCTATTAGCAGGAATTTATACATATAGCTAAGGTAGTTGGGAAACCTATCTCAACAACCCTATTAGATACAGTTCATCTAACTACTTCTCATATAAACATTTTATCAAACACTTATACTACAATGTCAACACACATAACATATATTGTCTATGACATGAATTTGAACAAATCCTTCTAACAAGGAGTTGTCACGAATACGACAATCATGCATTTGCATTCTATAAACATAACAGGCACAAATCATGATTCCATAGTCATTCAGTCATTTCAACAAACACTTAGACTACACACATCTCCATACATGTTGTATGTTGGTTATACATGTATTAGGCCAAATCCTTTTACTAGGGAGTTGCCCCGTATACCACACGCATATACCCAAGGCGGATAATCATGGCATGCACGAATCCGGGTTCCATACTCATTTAATCATTTCCACAAACACGTGAGCTACACACTTTAACATATATAGCGTATATTGGTTGTGGCATGATTTAGGGCAAGTCCTTTCGCTAGGGAGTTGTCGCATACATAACAAGCATATAGTCACGACAAATAATCATGTTAGATACAAATCCAAATTCCATACGTATTCAAACATTTCCATATGTACATAGAATACACTATATTCAACATAGCTCATATATATCGTAAAGCGAAACAAACGACATATTTTGCATGTAAATAGTACCCACATCAAGAATAAATCATTAACCGACATTGAAAGCCTTGAAAACCATAACCTAAACATATATAGTCCGCACCTTACGCCGGTAAACGCATAACGGAGTCATTTTAGACACTTAGTCTTTGTCAACGGCGGATTGATGACCTATAGCATGAATTAGGTTAGCTATTTCATCACTTACACTATCTGAAACCCTAAAACAGATTAGGGGTTGGATTTCTTACCTAAGAACGGGATCGGAATCACCGGAATAGCGATACAGAAAATCTGGTTCAACCTGTGGAGTGATGGGATTGAATCCCAGGGATGAACTCCAACTCTCTCTCTCTCTCTCTCTCTCTCTCTCTTTCTCTCTCTTTCCTCTCTTCTCTCTCATAGGGTTTTCCAAATTCGTATGGGATGAGAGAGTGAGGGCTTAAGGCCCTTATATGGCCCAAAACTGATGGAAATGGCCCCAGGGCCAAGGTATACTTAGGTTATAACCAAAACTCATCTGTTTCGGCTCAACGGAGCACTTCTGGAGGCCCCCTTTCTACGTGCGGTCGGACTTAAACTTCTTGACCATGGATCTAGGTCGAGTTAAGTTTTCGGTTTGATCGGATTTACAGATCGACCGCGGCGGACCAGTTTCAGTTCGACGGTCACCGAAACTCGATCAGGGCCACAAGTACGCTGCCATGTATGGAAATTTCTCCTGATCCGAGGGTGTATTTGGGTCAGATTCTAACTGTCTGAAGCGACAAGTCTCAAATTACTTAAATTCGGACTTCATTTCTAAATATGTTCACGTTTCTCACACACTTCACTCCGGGCTCAAGCGATAGCTTCAGGACACTATCTAGACTTGATTTCTGAGGTGATGGTCAAGTCTAGCAAGGTGGTCTTAATTATATAATTTTGTAGTAATCAGACTTTCGACGTGTGGTCCAGGTCCGATACGGAGTTTCGGTGTGCTTTCGAGAGTAACTGTGTAATGAGATTGATCCTAGATTTCAAGGTAATGTAGCGTCAATGATTCTGCAAGTTTTGAGTCTTGCAGTTCGTATTTAAAGTGGTTCAAGCGAATTTCACAAGGAAACTAGTTTAGCACTAGCTAATACTCGCCTAATTTCTAAAGGATTTGGTCCTGAGTGATTTCTGCCTGAGGTGGTACTTGGGTCTTTGTACGGATTTTTCTGGGACGTTACAGATTTTCGCAATTGAGGATGTGTAAGAGTTGTGATCTTAACTAGTAAGCTTTGGCTCATCCTATGAGCTTCATGCAAGGGTCAATAAAGTAGATGTAGTTAAGTGCTTCTATCAAGAGTCATTAATTCTTGCATGGGCCAACAAGGGATCTGCTAGTTTTCATAGGAACATATATATGACTTTGATTCATGTATATCATGGACTCATCAAATAGTATTTTCACTAGGACTAACACTCGAAATGTTTTAAACAAGTTTTTTAAAAGTTTACAATCATTGAAGTTTTTATTTTAAACATTAAACTATTTTGACCATACTTAATGATGACATGACTGCTCATATATGATGATCTTTTGTTTAGCATGCGATATGATCATTAGTGGATAGCCATAACAGTGGAGGGGTTGGACCATGAATCTATGTATGGATAAGGTAGATTGACATTCTTACTTCACAATGGTTACACAGAAGTCCATAGAGTGTCAGATCACCATACTAGGTGCACCCTTGAAATCCTAACCCCTCCTTATTTATATCACAGAGGAGAGTTAGTGCTAACCTTGGATGTCCACACCCACAAGATGTGTGAGTGTAAGGAAAAGATAGAAAGTTTGAGAGAAAGAGATAAGATCCACTCCACCTTCTTTTATCATTCTCACATATTGTCCACTTTTGTGGACGGTATATGTTTTCCCCAACACCTACCAAAAGATTAGACTTTGGGCTATTTTGATTCTCCAGTACTGGGATAGATCAGGGAGAGACTCATTGGTTTAGGATATCACTATCACAGACATTTGAATTGTGTACATCGCATGCAGGTATAAACTCCACCATTTATATATATAGTTATATTCTAGAAATTTAATATTATTGCAAATGAGGATTCAAAGGATGGTGTCACGCCCTAAAATTCAAAACCTAAGTACAATGATCCTGATCTTGAGTTCTAAGTTGTGAACTAAATTATTTACGGTTATTCATCACATTTACATCAATACATCATATATCCAAACCAAACGACTTACCATCCAAGCCATAATAACCAAAACTTAAAACTTAAAATAAAATTTATGAATCCACATCTTACTTATCTACTTCAATTAACTATTGTTGTAAAACAGATGTCTTAAATCTTGTTCACTATGCTGCTCGACTAGTCGAGGGTCCCTTCGATTGGTCGAAACCTGCTCGACTCGAAGTCCAGCGACGATGTATTTGAAATTTTTGGAAGGCTCGACCAGTCAAAGGTTACGCAGATGGTGCGCGGATTCTGCGCAGACTACGTAAATTTGAGATGATTTCTAGGGAGGTGCATAAGTGGGGTTTCCCCATATATAAATAGGAGTCCTTATGGCCATTCTCATGTATGCTAAGGTTTTCTAAACGTATTCCAAGGGTTCCTAAAAGGATTTTAGGATTTATAAAGGGTGTAGCAAGGGTGAGATTCGAGGTTGTTCGAATTGAGTAAGTCCTTTCTCTTTGTAATTTCTATTTTCATAGTGAAATTCTGTTGCTTTGTGCCATGGTTTTTTCCCGAAAGGGTTTTCCATGTTAAATCTTTGTGTTCTCTTGTGTTTGCTTGGTGTTCTTGGATTACTATCCTAGATCCATATCTGTGTGATTCCGCAGACCAAAACCCAACAAGTGGTATCAGAGCAATCGTTGGGGCACAGATCTGAATATGAGGGATAAACAATAATGGTAAGCACTAGGTATAACATTGAGAAGTACTCAGGGAAAAATAACTTTAAGTTATGGAATATCAAGATAATCAGTTCCTTAACCAAGCAAGACGAGGATGGTGCTCTTGAGGAGCGAAAGTCTACTATGACTAATGATGATTGGAATACTCTTGATAAGAAGGCCTTATCCTCGATCCGTTTATGTCTCACGGATGAGGTTCTCTACAATGTCATGAGGGAGAAAACTGCGGCTAAGTTATGGGTAAAGTTAGAGGATATCTATGAGAAAAAATCCCCTGAAAATCGCCCGCACTTGAAGCATCAGTGATATAACTTCAAGATGACAGAGGGTGGAGATCTGGAGGCTCACATCAGCAACTTTAATAAATTGGTTTGCAAATTGCTGGATATGGAGGAGGTGATAAAAGATGAGGATCAAACATGTATGTTACTGAATTCTCTTCCAGCATCGTATGAGTCATTTAAGGACATAATGTGCACCACGAATAAAACCCTGAGTGTCAATACCATTATCTCAGCCCTTCAAGAGAAGGCTATGAGAAAGCTAAACGACGACATGGGGACATCTTCTAATGCACTGTTTACGAGGATCGTGAATTTTGAATAAGGTACAGGGTCTTTAAGTTCTAAATCCAAATGCAAGGGTAAGGGCAAAGGAAAGGTAAAGTGCTGAAACTGTAGGATGGAAGGACATGTGAAGAATGATTGTACAAATCTTAAATTTAAGAGAGAAGAATTTGAGGCTTTATACAAGGAGGCCAATGCTGCCACGTCAGATGGATCGAGTGGATGTGATGGTAATGTCTTGTCTGTATCTACGATCAGATGCCCATACGATAATCGTAAGGGCGAGTGTATTCTAGACACAGGGGCATCTTTTCATATGACTCCTCATCAAAATTGGTTCACTAGCTACATGGAGTGCGATAGTGGATAGGTATTTATGGGCAATGACAGTGCATGTAATGTTGTGGCTGCTGGTATGGTGCGCGCTAAGATATTTGACAGGACAGAGCGTACCTTGACTGGGGTGAGGTACGTTCCTGACATGAAGAAGAACCTGATTTCTCTCGGTGCACTCGAGGCTATAGGGTGCAGGTTCACAACTATTGTTGGGGTCTTTAAAGTATTTAAGGGGGCATGGGTAATCATGAAAGCACAACGACTCGATAATGTTTACAAGTTGTCGGGAGCACTTCAAAAGGTGTAGCTGCAGTGGTTATGTAGCAGATACCACCTCTGCACGTGTGTGGCATGCTAGGCATGACCACATTAGCGGGCAAGGCATGAAGGCTGTGACACGTGGACAGAGATACAGAGTAGGTGGAGCAACCACCTGTGAGAAGAATCACACGACATAATCGTAGGATATCGGTGAGGTACATGGACGATTCCAATATCGTAGGGGATCGGTCCTCTATTCAGATGGCTCTAAGTAAGCTTGGTGCTAAGAAGTGGAAGGTAATTATGGGCGATATGATGGACTTATTGTACTAAACCGACACATAGGAGCTGGTGGAGCTTCCAATGGACCAGAAAGTGGCTAGATGCAGGTAGATCTTCAAAGGGATATAACATAGATACAGAGCGAGGTTGGTAGCGAAGGGTTATGCTCAGAGAGCAGGGATCGGCTTCTCAGAGATATTCGTGTCGACGGTATAGCAGGTATCTATTAAATCTATGATTGGCGTTGGTTGACCAATGTGATCTCGAGCTGGAATGATGGTTGTGGATTTTACACTTCCGCAAAGGAAATTGGAAGAGCAGATCTACATGAAGTAACTAGAGAGGTTTGAAGTTTAAAGGAGCTGAGAAAAAAGTTTGCAGGAGGTCGTGGTACGACCTGCCACCTAGGCAATCGTATAAAATTTGATTCCTTCATGGTGAGTCAGGTATTGTATGTTGATGACATATAGATTGCCAATCATGACTTGTCTGAAATCAATGTACTAAAGACTGGTTAAGTGGGACATTCAGGATGAAGGATCGGGGGGCTGCAAAGAACGTTCTCGGCGGTGATATTTATAGAGACTGGAAGAGGAGCATGTTTTGGTAATCACAGGTAAAATACCTTGTGTAGGTATTGATCAAGGATGTGATGGACCAAGCAAAGCCGGTGGGCGTTTGTAACGCCTTGAAAATCGGGGGTCGAGTAAAGCTCAACTCCCGAGTTCCAACGCATCACTTATGCAACATAGATTATGATGAGTGCATTCGAACATGAGTGGGATTATACTAAAACAACATATCATACTTCAGGGATAACTAAATTGAGCAAGCGGAAGACTGTGATAGATATATAGAGTATATAAGTGGTTTTAAATCCCCAGAGTATGAATATGTAACAGGGCTGAATATATATAGGTTTTGTGTCAAATTATACAAAATACCAAAATGTAAATGTCCAACTAATCCGTAAATCCCTATAATCCTGTTGAATCAGCATGAGGTCTACGTAGACCCGCCTAAGATCTGAACGAATGAGAACTCTCCCTCCTCGCCTATGAAGTCCATTTCAGCTGCATAGACCCCGTCATTACCTGCATCTAAACCAGAGTCTGGGTGGTGTTTTAAAACACCGTCCTAGGTGGGAATGAGTAGCTAATTCAGTGGAATTATAAAGCAAAGGTTAACATGTTATAAATTCAGTCAAGCAGTAATGATAAAGCAGTACAACAATCAGGTCCTAATTACTCTTGTTAATGTAAGAATGGTATGCGATAATGATGTATGCCCTCGCCTGCACTCCCTCAGCGACATCATCTCACGATCGCGCATGCAACACTCCCGGTAAACATGTGCTTCCTCGCCAAAGCACCGTGTAATTCGATGTATGGTCACGTAAGCCAAGTTCTTAATTAGGTCTATTCATACAGCAGGTTCGGGAAGCTAAGGTACCTCCCTTTATATCATTTACCCAAACAATGATCCATCTAGGGTCGTCAATCCTAATTAATCACATACGATGTGTAGTTCTACGTCGCTACGAAGAGGCTCATCACCTCAGCGCAGGCCTAGTTTATACTCGAGGTCACTACGGAAAGGCTCGTCACCTTAGCGTAGTCCTAGTGTATACTCGAGGTCACTCTACCAATGCCCTACCAATTGGCAGTCTATTTTTGAAGGCTCGTCACCAACCCGACTGGGGACCATAGCTAGGCTGTGCCAGTGTAGGCCGACAGCTCGAATACAGTATCTCATACCACCGTATTCAGCTCACGAGTTTAGGTTACTCACTAGTCACTACGGGGAGGCTCGTCACCCTAGCGTAGGCCGACAGTTCGACCACGGTGTCCCATACCACCATGCACGACTCATGAGTCTTAACAGATCATAGTACCATGGTTGAAACAGGTCTTTACATTGGTAAGGGGTATCTTAGGTTCAAGCAGTAGTGTCTATACATGGTAAACACACAATCGGTCAATCGGTTTATTAGACAAGTTCGACTGGTACGAGCGTACGCCAAATTAATCGACATGGTATCACTGTCGACAATCATCGTAAGTCATGGATTCATCGAACGTGTCTTGTGTGGCGAAATGACCTCGACTACTAATTCGAGAATCATTATCGATTGCCTGGACTACGCAGTAGTCCCAATCATACTCCAAATACCATAGACATTCATATGTGCTAGTCGAAACAGCATGTAGCAACCAATTCAAATATAAATCTCATATAAGCATTTTAACGAACACATAGAGTACATGTTAACATACATAAACATTCATCCATAAAACACATAGAGCGAGATAGATTACATGAGGGAAACTGTAACTATAGATAAGGTGATTGAGAATCCTATCTCAATACCCTCATTAAATACATTTCAACAAGCATTTTCTCATTTCGACATTTTATCAAACACTTAGACTACGCATATCAACATACATATAATAAATTAGTTATAACATATATTGTAGCAAATCCTTTCACAGGGAGTTGCCACAAGTACAACAATCATGTATTCTCAATCAAGTAATCATAGCAAGCATAAATCATAATTTCATATTCATCCAAACATTTCAACGAACACATGGAATGCATTATATTTAACATAGTTCACATATATATGTAATATACGGAAATCATTGCATCTAAGCACATGTGACAGTAATCAAGTCAGTCATAAATCATTAACTGATATTGAAAGCCTTAAAAATCATAACCTAAATGTTTATAGTCCGCACCTTTCACCGGTAGACTTATATCGAACTCAGTTTGAATAATACGTCTTTGTCTACGGTACAACGGCTACCTATAGCATGAAATAAGTTAGCTATTTCACCATTTATTCTATTTGGATCACTCAAACAAATTAGGGTTAGGATTTTTGACCAAAAAATGGAATCGGAATCACCGGTATAGCGACACGGAAGCGACAATTCAGCAAGTGGAACGGCAAGGAAGAATCCCAGCAACTATCGGTCTCTCTCTCTCTCTCTCTCTCTCTCTCTCTCCTTTCCTCACTCTTTCCTTCTCTTTTCTCTCTCCTCTCTCCTAGGGTTTAGAAAATTCGTATGGCATGAGAGAGAGGGGGTTAAGGGCCTTATATAGACTCAAAAGTGAGCTCAATGGCCCCAGGGCCATGGTATACTTAGGTTATAGCCAAAAGTCGCCCATTTCGGTCCAACGGAGCTCATCTGGAGGCTCATTTTTTGCATATAGTCTAGAGAAAGTTCTCTGACAGTGAATCTACATCAGGTTAAGATTTCAGTCCGATCGGATTTGTGGATCGACCGTGGCGGACCAGTTTCAGTTCAACGGTCATCGTCACTCGATCAGGTCCACAAGTACACTGACCTGTGTAGAAAAATTTTCATGATCCGAGGGTGTATTTAGGTCAAGATCTGACGGTCTGAATCCTTAAATTTTGACCGCAAGTGAATGACCCAAATCACTTAAATCTGAGTTTATTTTCTAAAGATATTCGTGTTTCTCACACACTTCGCTCCGGGTCCAAGTTGTACATTTCTGAATACTATTAGGACTTGATTTCTGAGGTGGTCGTCAAGCCCAGCAAGGTAGTCATAACCGTATAGTTTCACGGTCATCGGACTTTCGACACGCAGTCCAGGTCCGATACGGAGTTTCAATGTGCTCCCGAGAGCAACTGGGTTTTGAGATTGCTCATAGGTTTTTAAGAAATGTTGAGTTAGCAATTTTAATGGGTTTGGGTCTTCTGGTTTGTACAGAAAGTGGTTCAAGCCAAATTCATCGATTGTTTAGTTTAATACTTAACCAAATTCCGCCCTAATTACGACAAAATAAGGTCATAGGGCAGTTTTATGCCCCTTTTGGTACTTTTAGTTAGTATATTATTTTAATTATTTTTTATAATTTGTCATTAAGTTCACTTCGTCTTCACCAAATTTCATTAGATTTCGTGTTGTATAAAAATTCTAAAAATTCTAGAAGCAACAGCTGTCCAAACTAATGATTTTCGGACAGTTGTCCCAACGACGTATATTTAACTGCATTAAAATTTTTATTATATTTTTTTACTTATTTTTATATGAAACTAGACTTATCAATCTTCAATTTAGTTTTTGAATCACCTAAATCAAAGTTATAACGAGGGAGATATGACTTTTTGAAGTCGGACTGAAAAACTGCAAAAAATAGGCCACCCGGCCCGCTGGACGGCGAGGCCTCGCCATTGCGGCGATGGCATCACCGTTCACTATCCATTGGGGCAATGGCTCACCACCAGGGTGAGGCCTCGCACTCACCTGGTGGTGGTTTTGCCACTCGTCTTCTTGAAACGGGCGTATCTTCCAATCCGAAATGAGTTACGCGACGTGCCATATATGAATTTGGGGTAGGAGAAGCTGATATATCCAAATAACCCATTTATTTAATGATATTCTACAAATTTAATAGTAAAAAACCTATTTTATTTATTTATTTACTATTTATAAAAAATTTTAGTTTAAGTATTGTTCTTCATCACTTAAACTTTAGGATTTGTATCTAATATGAAAGCACTTGGAAAAATTTGAAGAATAAGTTGGTGAAAGGTGAGATTTTGAAGGAAATGGGTTTAAAAGGGATTTTTAAACTTTGGGATTGAGTTCCGAGAAGTTAATAAGGTGTTATTATTGACCCATTACCTAAGGACATCTAATTCTAAGTTGGCAAAAATTTGGGATGTTATAGCGTTCCCTACGCATCTCTCCTCAAGTTTTCCTCATGACATGTCCCAAAACAGATGAGGAAGAGCAGGATATGTCTCATGGGCCTTATTCAAATGCAGTTGGCAATGCATGCCATGGTCTTATTAGACCGGTTATTTCACTAGCTATCGATATTGTGAGAAAATACCCTGACAAGCAATATTGGGTGGCAGTGAGATGTACAGAAGACTACGTCTTAACTTTTGGAAAGACAGGAGTAAAGGTGGTTGGGCATGTTGATTTAGATCTGGCAGATATGCTCACCAAGGTCGTTCCTACAGAGAAGTTTAATTTTTGTGTAACTTCTCTGAGCTTGGTGATGGTGTAAAAGGAGGACAGAGTGTGTACAAGAAGCTATGATGTGATGTGGAAATAAGAGAAGGGATTAAGAAGCTACATGGTTAAAGATTGAAGACATGGTGTAGATTGTTGTAACATAGATGTCTTAAATCTTATTCACCGCGCTACTCGACCAGTCGAGGGACTGGCTCGACTCGAAGTCTAACGACGGTGTATTTGAAATTTCCGAGAGGCTCGACCAGTCGAAGGTTACGCAGATGGTGTGTGGATTCTGCGCGGACTGCATAAATTTGAGTCGGTTTCTAGGGAGATGCGTAAGTGGGGTTTCCCATCTATAAATAGGAGTCCCTAGGGCCATTCTCATGTATGTTAAGGTTTTCTAAAGGTATTCCAAGGGTTCCTAAAAGGGTTTTAGGGTTTCCAAAGGGTGTAGCAAGGGTGAGATTCGAGGTTGTTCGAATCGAGTAAGTCCTTTCTCTTTATAATTTCTATTTTTATAGTGGAATTCTATTGCTTTGTGCCATGGTTTTCTCCTGAAAGAGGTTTTCCACATTAAATCTTTATGTTCTCTTGTGTTTTCTTGGTGCTCTTGGATTGTTGTCCTCGATCCATATCTGTGTGATTCCGCAGACCAAATCCCAATAACTCTCACCATAAGTTTCTATTTTAATATATTATAATTATTCAAATAAAAATAAACTAATAATTAAACTTTTAATAAAATAGTTGTTTAGGTACTTGTAATCTAAGACTCCTCTCTCACTTATGTACCTAAAAGAGTTATCAAGTTGGGTGAGATAGAAGCCTAGTGAGATCATATCCACCACGATTGAATTGCAAGAGATATATCTTACAAAACATATTAATGACCAACAAGAATTAAACAAGATCTTAACGGAATAATGTCATGAATAAAATTCATATAATGATGTCATGAATGAACCATAATACCATAAGCCATGAATGTAATAATGTATACAATTGCATATTCTATCATATTCAAATTTAATTTAACCAATTTTCCACAAACTCGCATTGCTTTGACAATATGAACCTTTTGCAATCCCAGTATGCTGACCTATCTAGTCTAGCGAGGTTTATACTCAATTTTAAATTTATTCTCATTTCTAAGTTCTCTTACTGCACTAACATTAGGAACCTTTTGTAAT
This sequence comes from Magnolia officinalis, assembly GCA_021015155.1. Taxonomy (NCBI): domain Eukaryota; kingdom Viridiplantae; phylum Streptophyta; class Magnoliopsida; order Magnoliales; family Magnoliaceae; genus Magnolia; species Magnolia officinalis. The sequence continues at coordinate 28,311 of JAJHSJ010000202.1, forward strand.
CTATACATGCTCACTTAACCGATCCATCAAGGTATACAATCCCAATAGGCATGCCGATGAGCAATCCCAACATGCTTACCAATATAATTTAATGAAATGACAAGATCTCACATGGTTCTAATGTTAAAAACCTTTAGCCATCCTAACATGATCACCTTACTAGTCCAACGAGGTATACAATCCCGACATATACGCCAATAAGTAATCCTGACATATTCACCGATTGATTGTCCAATCAATTCAATTATGACATGTCACAATTTCCAATTCCAAATATTCAAACCAAACTTTAATTATTCCTTAATGATATAGGCAATTCAATTTTTAAATATTCTATGATTATAATGCAGGCAAGCAAATCAAGTTTCGAGCATGTTGTGATCATGATGCAAGTGAATTCTATGAATGGACAAACTTAACAAATACTCCTTAATCATGATTTTAAAAGAGGTATTAACAACAAAACAAAATGATATAATATGAGAGTACATCATTGTTTAAGAAAACATAAAGGGTCAAGATTCTAAAGAAAACCACACCAAGAGATCAAAATACAAGACATTCAACAAAATGGATAACCCCAAAGAAAAGAAACAATGAAAATAATATATCTAAATCTAAGGAAATCAAATAAAAGTAGTCGAAGAAAGTTCTTGAATCCAAAAGAAAATGAAAAAAAGGCTATTCCCAAAGGGAGGTGGCTAAATTGAAAAAAAAAAAAAAGGGATAGACTCAAGGTAAAAAGGCTAGATCCTTTAATAAAGATTGTCATTCAACATACCAATGACTAATGGATCTTCTGCTATCAAACTTATAGCTCAATTAGAGAGTAGATCAATCCTTAGCAACCTTCATATTAGAACTTAAAACATCACAGATCAATGGACCAATGATCTGACTATAAACCAGATCAACGACCAACATCTGTCCAAGTTCTCAACCAATTGACCAAAAAGATCTACATTCGCCCATGAAGATCTACATTAAATTTTAAAGATATATGATAAAAGACATAGATTTTCTCATCCTGTATCTCAGATCTGAAGATCGGCTTCTCATCTTCTCTAAGCTAAGGTCGACCATGATTCGAGCCTTCATCTGTCTAAACATTATTAAATGGTCAACATCCGCACCATTCAAATTCTCCAACTACGTAATAGATCTACTTATTAATTCTCTTCTTCATCTGTTGGCCCTCGGTTTATTTTCTGTTGCGTGCGGTGTGTGTGGGCATGCCAGAATCGATATAGCGGGTCAATTCAAACTAAACAACTTGACCTCAAGTGTTGAAATAGGCGAATACGTCGCAGGCAATCGGATATGACCAGAGTCTGAGAAGATCGGTCGCTTACCCAGCCACTTGTAATAATGGTTATGAGATGATCATGCGATTATCGGACGATGGGGTTCTTCCTCCGAAGATGGGTTGCGCTTCACCTTTCATAAGAAATGACTTTCAGTATACAAGTGCAATCAAACAAAAGGAAATACTTACAATTGGTCACAAAAAGTAACAGTAAGAATGCTTTTTATGAAAGAATTGTTTGTATTGCATAAAGGACAAGTCCAGCGTATGAGTATAGACCTGGATTATAGTTAAGAATTATCACTACTAGATTATCATTACTCTCAGGATGATAAGATAAGATAAATTTGATTTGATTTGGTTGATGATTTTTTATATATTCTGCTTTGCTGATCTTCTCTCAATTTATAGATCTCTCTGTTGCTCTCCTTTAGACGTTTGTCTTCTTTATTTGACGGTTATGGTAGTTGAATCATTGTCTTGTGAGTCTTTTATATACTTCTTTTTTGCTCTTGACATGTGCATATCTGACCATTCCTCTTTTTCTCACTCACACTCTGTTTTTGGGCTTCTCGTCCGCATCTTAACTCTCGGTTGCTCGACCGCTTTACACTTCCGAGCTTCTCGACCACGTCTTGCCTTTCCACCACATTCCACTTCTGGATGTCTCAACCACAATCGGCCATATTCCACATTTGCCCAGTTCCGCTTTTGGATTCTCAGCTGCAATCGGCTTCTGGATGTCTCGACTGCACTCCAAGTCTCTCGGCCACACTTCCTTGAAAATATAGCGCACTCAATATCTTTTCTACAATGATATGTTTTTGTTCCTGATTGGCTTTTTTCTAAGAATAGTTAGAAATAAGGTATCATCTTCTTCTCCAATTGCATTTTTCTTTTTTCTAATGTAATGATAGCATGTCGGGTTGTTGCTATGCATTTGATTCACGGCCAGATCCATGCTATGAATTGAATCCAGATCAAGGCCAGATTCATGCTCCGAATTGCATATAGACAATGGACCATGAGGAACCAGATATGTTTGTTAGTGCACTAATTTATGCACCTTATTTTTCAATCACGTGAGTCTGTATGTTATATAGTCGATTAAGCCCATGGAAGCTGAAGACCAAAGACATAAGTGGACATGAACATCAATGAGTAAAGAATAGGTAAATGAAGTGTCTTGGTGACTCCAACTCTTGACCCAAAACAACCCCTTGAACCACTAGAAAATCATGGCTTAATAGGTAAACCTTATTCGTCATGGCTCGAACTCGGAGACCGGGCTCACAAAATTCCCGATTGCCGAATCCGGCGCCGACAACCTCCGTAGTACCCCATTCTCGGCTCCCGGCACCCATATACCAGGTTCCGATCCTGGGATGTTACAAGAAGGATTTCTAATAATCAATTTGATTCGTAATGAGCATAACTCACGAACAATAACCACAAGAACACCATCACAAAATCCACTATGATCAAAAACTTTGAGTACAAGGCGTATGAAGGGAAATACAAGATAGTGATATTAACAAAAACTCCAGAAGCTCGGCTGCACACTCCAACTGCGGCGAGACTACGGCTACATCCTGGTGTCACTTGCACGCATCAATCGTGCATAAGCTTATAGAAAGCTTAGAGGGTGGTGTAAGTGTGTGCGCAATATGAGCGTGCTAAGAATGCAAGGTCAGAGTAATGCGAAAATATGCTGATGAGTACATAAATGCAGTCGGCTGTATCAAGGCTATACGGTGCAAGATATGAATACTATCGGCCATGTCAAGGCCATGCGATACATAATGTAAGTCAAACATGCCAATCCATCTCCACATATCAATGCAGTTCCTTACTAGAGCATCAAATCAGTACGGTTCTCAGTCTGGATAATCACCGGGGTCTAGTATACTCTACGCCAGTTTGTCGTCCCTATCCGAACGCACAACTGGGAGAGTGGAAGAAACCTCACTATCCGCCTGCCAATATCGGGCTCGGCTCGTCGATAGCGGACCTATTCCTCAAGGTAGTCAAACTCAACCTACAAATTGCCCCCTCACTCAGGCGGGTAAGGTCACACCCCTTTTCAACTGACCACGACACAGTGGGAGACGCGGCCTACTGGTATATGGCCCTCGTGCTCTCGTGTATCCACTCGGTCTCGACGTTGGAGTCATCCTCTGGTACCATCGGGTTTAGGAATTTTCACCCAGGGGCATCTATGGCGCCCGTATGCTAGAACCAAACATTTTAGGTATCCAATCCAGCCACCCACGATGTGTCTGTGGAGGCTATGGCCCTGACGTCGCTAGGGCATACAATAATCATGATCACATAAATGCAAGTGCATGAATCACCCTACCAAACATGCAATAATCCTGCGCGCGCCGCGCCCTCATGTAGGGTAACTCCGCCTATTAGGGAGCCCATAAACAATCCGCCCGAAGGCATATGCTATGATCAGTCACTCGTCATATCAGACATACATATAATGCGTATGATCATGAATCATGAGTCTATACTAAACATGTCATAGGGTGATGGGCTTGTGCATAACGGATATGGGCCTAGACGGCCTACTCACTACAAGTATGGGCCTATTAGTGAGCCCTAGGGAGAGTGACAATGCGGACATTTAACCAACATTATCCCTACAATGTGGGTGTCAAACCATCATTGCTCCCAAGGCATAGCCCACTATAATAGTCAACACATAAACCACGGTAGAATCACGTTATAATGGGCCTCATGTACATCCCATTGGGCCTCGACCTATGGGCCTTTAATACATCAAATGGGCCTCAAACCATGGTCTCCTATATATCAAAGTGGGCCTTAGTGGGCGGGCCTTAAATACATTAAGATGGGCCTTAACAATAGCCTTAAAATAATCTCAAAATGGTTGGGCAGTTGGGATGAAACTCATGCATCATGGTAGGTCCCATAGTGGTTGAAGGGAGTAACCATAGCGAGGCCCACACTCTGGAAGGTGTGGATACAATACATACATCGGTGGGTCCCATGTGGGGCCTACAATAATATTTATTTTCCATCCAGTCCGTTGACAAGGTCATAGGGGCCCACCATAATATTTATTTTCCACCCAAGTTATTTATAGGGTCACATGGCCTAGGGCCCACTGTAATGTTTATTTGCCATTCAAACTGCTCATAAGAACACGTGGGCCAGGCCCACCATAATGTTTATTTTCATCCAATCTGTTCATAAGGTCACATGGACCTTGGGGGGGTGCACTATAATATTTATTTTCCATACAACCTGTTGATAGGGCCACACGGCCATGGGGCCCACTCGAATGTTTATTTTTCAAACAACCTGTTGATAGGGTCAGACGGTCAAGGAGGGCCCACCGTAATGTTTATTTTCCATACAACATGTTTATAAGGTCACGTGGACCTGGGGCCCACCTCAATGTGGTTCACCAATCCAGCCCACCCATTATTTGTGTCCCACTTGGCTGAGGGTTCAGACCAAATTTCAGCCACATCCAAATTTCAGGTAGGCCCCACCAGGTGATTTTATATGTTTTAGGCATGTCCTCACATGATTTTAGACAGTATGGCCCACCTTAGTTCCGTATACGTCTGATTTTTGGGTGGCCCGTAGCCAGGGGGAGGCCCACCCAATGCACGATACTGATGTTCGAAACGCATCACTATGGGGGCCCACAACTGGGGCCATGAGGCCCAGTCGTTCCTCCGTCCGCCCGCCCATGCAGTGCAAGTGCTGCCTGCACCTTCTGTCAGCAACAGCAGTAGACGCTACTGTTGTCATTTTTTTTTTTTTGTAATCGTATTTTTCCATAGTTTTCCCTAGGTGGGGCCCTCATCAGGAAAATTCACTCCAACCATTGCATTTCATGGCTCAAAACAGACTGCTCAAGCCCAATATTGGGTATGTTTTGGTGGGCAAAATCATCAGGTGGGTTTTTAACGGTAGGAAACACTATTTCTTATGCTATGACCCGTCAGATAGTCGGATTAGGTTCATTTTTCAACTCAACACCTGAAATGAGCTGGGGAATGGAATGGACAGCTTGGATTAGCCCCATATATCAAGGTGGGGCCTACATGGGTGGCCCACCCCAAAAACAATTTTTTTTCTTTTTATTACCTTGAAAGTACACACCCATATCAGTCCACGCACTCCATATTAGCTATACCCGTCCAGCGTTCAGGGACGCTGGATGGTATAAATACAACACATGCACTGTGGTGGGTCCCACATGGACGTGGCCCACCATTCTTATATATATATACGTGTGTGTGTGTGTGTGTGTGTATATATATATATATATATATTTATATATTTATATGTATATGATATTAATATTATATATATATAATGTAAATATAATACACTATATATGTTATGTAGACTACGTATCTCTCTTAAAATGCGGTGGGCCACACCATCCGATGGATGGAGTAGGTTTAACACAAATTGATGGCCCACTACATTTTAAGGAGAGGAAAAAAGAGATAAGGAGAGAAAGAGGGAAGAGAGAGAGAGAGAGAGAGAGAGAGAGAGAGAGAGAGAGAGAGGTGATGGGGGGGCCCTGCCACTATGGGCCCCACATAATACAACTCATACATCAAAATGGGTCTCACCAACAAGTTGGCCCTAAAATAAGATTTCAATGGTGGATCACCCACCTCTTGCACTCCTCCTTGCTCCTTAGCCTCCTTAGCTCCTTTGCTTGACTTTTAACGGTGGATGATGGACTTTTAATGGTGGGGATGGTGGATCAACGGTTGAGATGGGAGATGACAAGGTGGGAAGAGTGGGCCACACTTGGCATTTGGGAAGGAGAAGCTTGGACGTGGGATGTTGCTTGGGAGATTTGAGAAATGAGAGAGACAATGAGGTGATGAGATGATGTGTGATGGGGATGGGTAGAGTAATGTGTTGTAAGAAGGGATGGGTGGAGAGAGAGGTGAAGTGATGTGAGGGTTGACTTTGGGCTTGCTTGTGTAAGAGAAAGATATGGGTTGTTGTACTTGGGTATGTAGTGACTTGACTTGTACTTGAAATGAGTGATTGATTGATTGATGAAACATTTCGTAGAAATTCTCTCAAAGTTCGCAACGCGCGGCGTTTCTTCGAATTGAACGTGGGCTACATCTTCTACCCTGGGTATCGGATCAGTGCGTCGACGCATTGGAACCGCGGCGACGACGTGATTGCTATGATACAAGTTCTAGTTCGAGATGACTTTGGCATGTAGGACTTGGCTTAGGATCGCGCGTAAACGTCGGTAACGAGTCGAGGGTTGCCGGAATTTGACCGGTAGGATCGCAGAAGCCTACGGAACGGTACAGACTAGGGTACAGGTCTTACAACTCTCCCCTCCAAATAAAATTTTATCCTCGAAATTTACACAATCTAGACATAACTTATAATAGAAGGGAAACAAGGCATCATCATATAAAATCGAAGACAACATATAAGATACAACATATAATCAATCATCAAAGAGATGACGATAACGCTCTCGAATATCAGCCTCGTACTCCCAGGATGCCTCATCAACAGAATGGTGACCCCACTGAACTTTCACAAGGGTATGACCTTGGTCCGGAGGACCTGCTCCTTTCGATCAAGGATACGAACTGGCTGCTCAATGTAAGAAGCGTCCTCACGAACCTCCAACGGCTGCCAATCAATAACAAGAACAATGTCTGACCCACACTTCTTCAACATAGAGACGTGAAAAACGTTGTGAATGCCAGACAACTGAGATGGCAAGGCAAGCCGATAAACCACAGCGATAATGCGCTCAGTGATCTCGAAAGGTCCTATGAATCTCGGGGCAAGCTTGTCTTTCGCTCCAAATCAAACTATACCATTCATGGGCGAGACCTTGAGATACACATGGTCCCCTACATCAAACTCCAAGGGGCGACTTCGGCGGTCAGCAAAACTCTTCTGCCAACTCTGAGCTGTGAGCATCCTCTGCCTGATGATATCGATAGCCTCTGATGTCTCCTACACAAGCTCGGGACCTAGAAGACGCCGCTCTCCAACCTCGGTCCAACAACTCGGAGATCTGCACGGTCTGCCATACAATGCTTCAAAAGGAGTCATGCCAATGGCTGCCTGATAGCTGTTGTTGTATGCAAACTCAGTCAGTCGCAGATGCTCATCCCAGCTACCCCCGAAATCAATCGAGTAGGCCCGAAGCATATCCTCAAGTATCTGATTGACCCTCTCGGTCTGCCATCGGTCTGCGGATAATACGCGGTGCTAAGCTGCAAATCAGTCCCCATCGCTCTCTGAAAGCTCCTCCAGAACTGAGACGTGAGCCTCGGGTCTCGGTCAGAAACGATCGAGACTGGAATGTCGTGCAGTCTCACAATCTCCTCGATGAATAACCTTACGAGCCGGTTCAAAGGCCAAGTCACATGAATCGCAAGAAAATGTGCCGACTTCGTCAGATGATCAACGACAACCCAGATGGCGTCATGACCAAGCTGAGTCCTCGGCAAACCCATGATAAAATCGGTAGTACGTGCTCCCACTTTCACATCGGGACGCTCAACGGCTGCAATAGACCAGGGGGCCTCTGATGATCGGCCTTGACACGCTGGCATGTGTCACACTGGGCCACAAAACTGGCAATCTGGCGCTTCATCTCCATCCAGAAATACTATCTTCTCATATCACGGTACATCTTCGTCGAGCCAGGGTGGATAGAAAACCGCGATCGATGTGCCTCGGTCATAAGATCTCTGCGCAACTCAGGAATATTCGGGATACATAACCGGCCTCTGAAGCGAAGTCCACCATCAGAACCAATCTGTCAATCTGTCTGACTCTCAGATGTTGCCTCTGCTCGATAATCCTACAATGACTCGTCTGTCTGCAGAGCCTCGATCACCCTTGCGACAAGAGAGGGTTGAATCGACAGGCTCGAGAGCTGAATAATAAAAGACTGCAGACCAAAATCAAAGTCGTACTCTACTATATCCTCGAGCATCCTCTACTCTTGAATCATCATGTATGCCACCAGGCCTCATGGCTAACGGCTGACGGCATCTGCCACCACGTTCGCCTTGTCTAGGTGGTACTAGAGATCAAAATCATAATCCTTCAGAAGTTCCATCCAACGCCTCTACCTCATGTTCAGCTCGGACTGAGAGAATAAGTACTTCAAGCTCTTGTGGTCGTAGAAGAGCTCGAACCTGACCCCATAGAGATAGTGCCTCCACACCTTCAGTGCGAAGACAACTGCTGCAAGCTCCAAATCATGCGTGGGGTAGTTCAACTCATGGACCTTGAGCTGACAAGACGCGAAGGCTACAAGTCTGCCGCGCTGCATCAGGACAACACCTAAACCAATATGTGAGGCATCGGTAAATACAACAAATCCATCACTCTTAGAGGGAAGAGTGAGGACAGGAGCGGACGTCAGACGGTCCTTCAGCTCAACGAATGTCTGCTCATATGCATCAGTCCAAACAAAATCTGCGTCATTCTGAGTCAACCTGGTCATCGGGGCCGCGATATGGGAGAAGCCCCCTATGAAACGTCGATAATATCACGCTAAACCAAGGAAACTGCGGATCTCGGACGCAATCGTGGGCTAGTTCCACTGACGCACTGCCTCAACCTTCGAGAGGTCCACTGCGACACTCTCCCTCATCACCACGTGACCAAGGAACTTCACCTCCTCCTGCCAGACCTCGCACTTCTCCAGCTTCACATACAGCTGGTGGGCACGGAGGGTTTGCAATGCGATCTCCAGATGCTGCATATGGTCCTCACGGGTCCTCGAATATATCAGAATGTTGTTAATGAAGACCACAACAAACTGATCAAGATATGAACGAAAGACCTCGTTCATCAACTACATAAAGACCGCGGGTGCATTGGTCAGTTCAAAGGACATGGCCTGAAACTCAAAATAACCGTAACGCGTCCTGAAAGCTGTCTTCGGGATGTCCTCCTCTCGGACACGAATCTGATGATAACCGGAACACAGGTCAATCTTCGAAAAGAACTGTGCACCCTACAGCTAATCAAATAAATCATCTATCCTCAGAAGTGGGTACTTGTTCTTAATCGTGACTCGATTGAGCTCGCGGTAATCGACGCAGAGTCTCAACGAACCATCCTTCTTCCTGACGAAGAGTACCGGCGCTCCTCAAGGCGAACTACTCGGACGAATAAATTCCAACTCACGTAACTCGTCCAACTGTCGTTGCAGCTCACGCAACTCCATAAGTGTCATATGGTACAGGGCCTTCGAGATAGGCGCGGTACCGGCCACAAGAACGATCTGGAACTCAATATGACGGTGCGGCGGCAATCTCGAAATCTCCTGGAATGCGTCAGGGAATTCACAGACCTCCGGCAACTGATCGATACATAAGGCAACGGGCTCCTCGACTGCGCATGTCATCAAACGAGACAATGGCTCTCCTCGGGGCTCTGCAACGAACTGAAACTGTGGCAAGCCGGGTATAAAGAACGTAACTGTCCTCGTGTAACAGTCCAAAATGGCGTGGTACTCGACTAACCAATCCATGTCCAAGATAACGTCAAAGTCTGTCATCGGCAGCACAAACAAGTTAGCGGGCAAAAAGATATCACCGACCAGAACGGGGCAAGACGAACAGAAACGGCCCAATACTTTGGTCTTCCCTAAGGGCATCGTTACGGTCAATCCCTCACTAGCAGACTTTGTCAGTAATCCATTCGATCGGCAGAAATCCTCAGACATGAATGAGTGCGAAGCACCAGAATCAAATAATACTCATGTGATGCATGAAGAGACTGGAAGTATACCCTCAACGACTCCTTCGGAGGTCTGTGGGTCCTGCTGAGCTGCATAAAATCTAACTTGAGCTGGCTGGGGAGGCGCCTGTCCCCTTTAAGGATGTTGCTGCTACTGATGTCGCTGAGGCGCTCGAAACTGTTGTCTCTGCTACTGTGGCCTCGGAGGCTGGTGCTGCTAATGAGGGGACCTCGGTGGTGGAATCTGCTGTCGCTGCTGTTGTGGAGGCTGTTGTGGTGCTCTCGGCTGTTGTGGAGGCTGCTATGGTGCTCTTGGCTGCTGCTATTGAGGTCGGGGACACTCCCACCTATAGTGTCCTACCCCACCGCAACCATAGCAAGTATCAGAAAGCTTCCTCTGAGGTGGTGCTGCTGGGGGTGCCGACGGTGCTACTGGTGATCTGGCGGATGGGTGGATCCTGTATCTCTGCGGTCGTCGGTGCTGTTGGGAGCTACTAGAGGGGGCTTGACTCTTTTGACCCCTCCTCTGATCTCAATCGCTCTGTCCGCCGGCCCACTCGGCCTCATAAATCTGAGCCCTCCGTACTACCACCTGGAAGGTTGGGAGCTCATGCCCAATAACACGGCCTTGAACACCGTAACGTAAGCCGTTCTTGAAACAGCGAGCCTTTCGCCCCTCATCATCAACTATATATAGCGCAAACCTCGATAACGCCAAAAAACGGGCTGCGTACTGTACCACGATTATGTCCCCTGCACCAGAGTCTTGAACTCTAGTGCTCTTTGACGACGGATATGGTTGGGAAGTACTGCTCCTCAAATCGGTCGATAAAGTCCTCACATGTCCAGACATGATCAGGTCCTGCGACGCATGTAACGGAGGTCCACCAATGCTCGGCCTCGCCGTGGAAGAGAAATACTGCTAACAAGACTCGTTGCTCGGTCGTACATGACATAGTATCGAAGATCTTCTCCACATTGGAGCGCTATCTTTCAGCTGCAGTCGGATCTAGCTCGCCCTGGAAACGCGAAGGATCAAGCTGTCTGAACTCTTGAATAAGAGCACTCGAGCGCTCCTGCTCGGCCTGGGTTGGAGAAACAACTGGGCATCTGCCCTGTCCCTGAAGCGCAGCAATCACAGCCTGCAACATCGGCTATAACTGCCAGGTACTCACAGGCACGGTCGGATCCGCACCGGCATCAGGTGGAGTAACATCATCCTCAGGCAAGAGAGCAGGGATCTCTGGCGGTGGAATGGGAGGTGCAGGTGGTAAAGCTGGAGCCTCAGGTGGTGGATCGGGGTGCGCTCAGGTCACTCTCCTAGGCGGCATGTCCTATGGAAAAGATAAGACGCCAATCAATCTTGAGAATCGCACGTTAGGGAACTTAATCGGAAGGTTTCACTCTCGGAACCTAATCGCCCTAAATTCATAGCAAACATGTGATGTTGCTCTCGGTTATTCTCAAGTTATGCTCTGATACCAACTTCTGTCACGCCCCGAACTCGAAGACCGGGGTCACAAAATTTCGGGTCACCGAATCTGGCGCCGACAGCCTCCGTAGTACCCCATTCTCGGCTCCCGGCACCCATATACCGGGTTCCGATCCTGGGATGCTACAAGGAGGATTTCTAATAATCAATTTGATTCATAATGAGCATAACCCATGAACAATAACCACAAGAAACTATCACAAAATCCACTATGATAAAAAACTTTGAGTACAAGACGTATGAAGGGAAATACAAGATAGTGATATTAACAAAAACTCCAGAAGCTCGGCTGCATGCTCCAACTGCGGCGAGACTACGGCTACGTCCTGGCGTCACCTGCACGCATCAATCGTGCATAAGCTTATAGAAAGCTTAGAGGGTGGTGTAAGTGTGTGCGCAATATGAGTTTGCTAAGAAGCAAGGTCAGAGTAATGCGGAAATATGCTGATGAGTACATGAATGCAGGCAGCCATACCAAAGCTATGCGGTGCAAGATATGAATACTATCGGCCATGTCAAGGCCATGCGATGCATAATACAAGTCAAGCATGTTAATCTATCTCCACATATCAATGCAGCTCCTCACTAGAGCATCAAATCAGTACGGTTCTCAGTCTGGATAATCACCGGGGTCTAGTACACTCTACGCCGCTTGTTGTCTCTATCCGAACGCACAACTGGGAGAGTGGAAGAGACCTCACTATTCGCCTGCTAATATCGGGCTCGTCTCATTGATAACGGAACTATTCTGAAGCTGGTCAAACTCAACCTAAAAATTGCCCCCTCACTCAGGCGGGTAAGGTCACACCCCTTTCCAACCGACCACGACATAGTGGGAGACGCGGCCTACTGGCATACGGCCCTCGCGCGCTCGTGTATCCACTCGATCTTGACGTTAGAGTCATCCTCTGGTACCATCAGGTTTAGAATTTTCACCCAGGGACATCTATGGGGCCCGTATGCTAGAACCAAACATTTTCGGTATCCAATCCAGCACCCACGATGTGTCTGTGGAGGCTATGACCCTGATGTCGCTAGGGCATAAAATAATCATGAACA